>OMLF01003310.1:6860-26141 GCA_900302615.1 Holocentrus rufus | reverse complement strand
GTCAAATGACAACAAACAAAGGCAAACAAGCTCCAGTGTCGATGGGAACGCCGCTGATTCTGATTACCACTCCTGCCTTTTTGCTGCTCTAAAACCAGGGAGGTTTTCCCACACTTTTCTGAGCACAGAAAGAAAAAAAAATTCATTGTGGCATTATCTCCAGCTTCATGACAAACACAGCCAGCAGTGAGACCACCCTACTAAACAAATCTATCTTATCTTATTTACCTGCAAACCTTTTTCATTCTGTACGCATCGTCCATGTCATGTAGTCAAACATAGCCTTTGTATCAGCAGCTTCCAGTTAGGCTTTGAATATCTGCACAGGTCAAAACTTCACCAGGAAATCAATATTATTTGAGAGTAAGCCCGGGACATTTCTACCGTGTCACCATTACAGCCTGGCACCGGCACGTGGGCCGGTCCTGGTGTTTGAGTCAGCCGGTCAATAGAGTGAGTAACAGCCAATTCACCATCTGTTCCCTCTGTGACGCTGCTCTTACTGAGCCCTCAGGGCCACTAACAGCAGACATGACAACTGATACGCCTGCATCACACAAAAATACACACTTTTACAACACACACACACACACACACGTCTCTACCTGTCTTCCTTTTCCTTCAGCACGTTACTTCTCAGCCTCGAGGCTCGGGGCAAGCAGGCACATGCTGCAGCACCGTCAGCATAAAGCAACTGTCATCTGTGAGTTAAACACGCTCCAGCTGAATTAAACAATGAGCCTCATGAGCGGGCCGGTGACAGCAGAGCCTCTGGGGTTCCCACTCACTGGCTAGTCATTCAGCAGGTGGGCCATTGTGGGATGTTGCCTAATTAGGGCTAGCGGAAGAATCGGATCAAGACAAACCTGTCCTCTTGACGTTTCAAAGCCAAATGCCCGACAGCCATTATCAACCCATCTTAAAATCATCACTGGGCTTTCGATTCCCTTTGTGTCCCGCCAGGTCAAACACAAAGGAAGCAGGACGGCATATTGTCCAGGCCATCTCTAATGACATTTACAAAGGACAAGCAAAGCAGCATGTAAAACTCATGTAGCCTATGCAAAGTTTTAAAGGCTTGTGTCAACTACAAAACCATGACTAGTCACACAGTATCACCAAATACAAATAAAATACGCCGACATTCAAGCCCAAGTTTAAAAGAGGGAAAACCTACATGGAGGATTGTCTTCAAACTTTAAAGAAACACCAAACTGCTCGTGGCAAAGAGGCAAAAAAAATTCCACAAGCTTAACCTTTCATTTTCCCTCATTATCAGATCAAAAGGAGCCACATTCTTTAAGTTCCACACAAGAGTCCCCCGATCCCCTTTGAGAAACATCTCCTACCTGTGGGTTTCTCTGTTATTCCTATGTGTTTTACTTCCTGGAGCTCGTCTCTGCTTCAGATGTTCTGCTTCTCTAACTTCTCAGTAGCCTAGCAATTTGTTGCTTCTGACTGTGGCTTTTTTAGGAAGACAGGGAAGTGGGAGGAGCCCAGCCACTCCCATTAAACTCCTCCCGGCCAATCACGGCGCAGCCTTCGCTTCCACCTGGCAGGTACGGGCCCTCCCCAGCCAATCGGCAGCTCCGTCTGTTTGTGTGTGTAAGACGGCACCTTGAAGGTATGCAAAATGAGTAGCCTGTGGCCTAAAAAGAAAAAAAAACAACAACATGGCAGACAGACGCGGAGGGGGGAGAGGGGGAGGGGGGAATCCCACACTGAATTCCTGGAAACTGACTGAACTGCAGAGTTGTAGCTGCCCACTTTCTCATAAGGTCAAGGGTTTAGAGAGGAAGTGAGTCACTCATTCACAATCCTGACTGACTCCACTAGGGGAGGGAGGGGGAGGCGGAGAGGAGGAGATGCTGCCCGCAGACAGGAGGTTTTTATTGCAAAAGACACAGATGATGATAACTGTGTGTGCTGTGAAGCCGTTTTTCATCTCTTCTGTGTGACTGTGTGTGCACGAGTCACAGCTCCAGCAGGCCTCTTCTCTGTCATTATCATTTGATTTGGCTTGATTCATTCAAATAATGACTAGGACTTGGCTAAGCTGTCAGACTGTCCTTGTGTTTAGACAAGTTTTCCCACCCTTAGGATCGTAAATATCAGGGCCTGAGAACAATATCTGCTCAAACTGAAAGGTAATAACGTTTGATCGTCATTTTGAAACAAAGATCTACCGCAAGTGGTCTATGACTGCAACAAAAGCCAAAGAGAAACACGATTGCCTTTATTCATCAGCACTTTTATTCTTCTTTTCTCTTCTGTGAGTCAGTGTGTGAGGTCGGCGATAGCGCAGTGGTGAGATAATTAGACCGATTCTGGTTCTGTGGCGCAGCTAAGACTTTCAGCTCCATCAGTGTCACATCCCTTTGCTCAGTCAGTCTAATCCCAAACACATGATGGCTGCGATTCTCCTGGTGTACCCGAGCGCCCGGCCTCACCTCGCCTCAGTGTTCCCAAAGCTCGCCCTGCCAGCCTCTATAACGTCTGCCTCACATTTCAGCGGGACTCCTGGGAATTTCAAGGTGAAGGCCGAAGTTTCTTTCGCTTTCTACTGCTTTGACTGGGCTGGACAAACACGAAAAACTCATTTTCTGTTCTTGTTCCGTCAGAACTGAAGCCAGGGGAGGAACAGCATTTAGATTGCTTTCATTTTTGTTTTTTACAAAAGGTGGACATCGAGCCTCTCTTGAATCAACACTGTCCTCATTGTTGGACAGATGTGGCTTCTGTACACTGACACACACAATCCATCAAGTCCATTACCTCCATTAGCCTACATGACCCAGCTATTTGCTATTGAGCTAGTCCTATGTTCCAACAATGAACTACACAGATAAATACACATGCCTTAATGCAAGCTGCGGCACGTTCGTTCAGGATCCATCTAAAAGATGAAGTCAGCATTACAGATCAGTGTCTGTTATGACTCATGCTGTAATTTTGAAAGAGAAAGGATGACACCTGTCCCATATTCATAAGAACTCCGTCATGAAGTTGGGAAAACTGCTGATGGGAGATACAGGAGTTCAAGGTGATGATATGATCTGAGCTGAGGATCAAAAAATCCATATAACTATTTTGATTATTTAGGGATTGAGTGGTTTTAATATAAAACAAGGGGAAACAACAGTTTGTGAAACAGAAGCAGCTTTCAGTTAAAAATAAAACAAGCAAACGGAAACAGATAAGCAGTCAGATGCCTACCAGTGTTAATCTTTGTAGAAAAGGACTTTTGTAATATCCACACAGTATGATAACCACAACCAAGTGAGTGATTACATGAATGGACGGACCCACAAAAGCATTGACAGACACATACAGTGGGTCTAATTCTCAAGAGGAGAACTCTTGAGACTAGTAATTTTCGTTAAGTAGCCTATAGCCAGAGAAGATAATCTCATGACTCGGCAACTATCCAGCAGCAGGATAGCTAACCTGCAAACAGGGTGCCATGCCAGACATTATACACACAAGGTGCATTCACAATAAGCAGGTGAACACTGACTCATCTTCTTGTCTCGGCAAGCCAGTAGTCAGACTGATTGTCTTGTTTGCACACGTTTCCTGTGACTTCACAGTTGTCCTTAGGTGCTTTTTGGTTTCATACTCACACAGGTTCACCTGAGGTGTTCAGGCTGCGGGCCAAAGCTTTGAACAGCGACGCATTTGAGAAAGATGTTGAAACACGCGAGTCGAGGCGGTGCGTTTCAGTGATTTTTAGAGAAGCTGTTCGGCCTTACGGAAAGCGTAGTGACACACCAAAATATTTCATTTGACGTCATTTTATCAACAATAATGAAGTTATAAAAACAGTTAAATGTTCTTCCACTTAGTAAATTAGCCTTAAAAGTACTGGAAGGGGAACTATTTACCTACAGAGATTCGTACAGCGCATAAACACCTAAATTAACGGTTATGCGGCCACAGGTGTGGGTGTATTGGTTATTAGATTACTCAACGGCTTCAAATGCGCCTCAGCCAATCAGAATTGAGGACTGAGACTAGTGAAATACCAGATGACAGCAAAGATAACTCGTCTAACAATGAAGCTACAGAGAAAGCAGTTTATCCTCTTGAATACACCTGTTTTGTCCAGCGGGTGGCGATGTGGGGGTGTAAAAATATTTTATGTAAGTTTGCCTGCAATGTTAGTAAAATTCCACCAGATGGCGGCCAACAATTACTGTATGACTGACGATGAGGCTCATCAAGTAAAGCATCAAGCTTTGAGTAAATGTAAAGCTGGTTGATTTCGGTTTTCTTCGATTGTTATTCAGCTTGAAAGGTCTAGCTATCTATCTGTCTATCTGTCTATCTAATTATCTATCTTTAAGAAAGGGTATATTTTCAAGCATCATATGTCATATCAATAATTTGCATGATTTGCATGTTGATATGCAAATACTATGCAAAAAAGAAACCCATTCCAACGAAGACATTTCCAGCTCAATGAAGTGGCCTGTATTCTGGATCATTCCAAATACCTGGCAGCCCACCTACAATGTGCAGCCTTACATAAGAGTGTGTCCCACTCCACACTTTGCAACTATATTTAGTCTGTTTGGTCACTTCGGTAACATTTACATAGAGGCAGATAGGAGACCAGGAGAAAATTGCAGAAGAATGGGCCTGATACAGTTCATCCAAAGGCATTACAGTAATTTTAAAAAGAGCTTTTAAAAACGGTTTAATGGAAAGTTTAATTTTAAAGTTTTAATGAAATGACTTAAAACAAACATGATTGACATCAGGGACAGAGATGGATGGAGGGAGGGTAAGAGATGGAGAGAAAGAGAGACAGACACTTGTCTCAAAATAGAGCTCAGTGCCATGTTTTTGACAAACTCTTTATAGACACTGGTGTTCACACAGGCTTGAATCAACCCTGTCATCAGTGCACCAAACAAGGCAAAGTGCTAAAGAGCTTCAAAACAACAAAATTACCACTGCATTCCTTTTTTTTTTTCCTCCATATGCTGCTGTCCACTTATGTACAGTTTAAACAAATGAATGAGAAATGGAGCATGAAGCTGTGTTTTTACAAGTTTTGTAATACACCTGTTAATGATCCAAAATGATTCAAATGTGGTATGGTGGAATGGATTATCATTTCAAGTTTGAAAGTTTTGTTGACTGATTCATTTATACTTTGACCAAAAAAAAAAATTAAATAATAATAAAATCTTGCAGCACTACACATTCTGGTACATACACATTCAATTACCAAAAAATTACAATGGCAAAAAGCACAGTGAATCGTTTTGTAATATATTGTGTCTTTTTTTATGATTTTGCATAGCTACTGCTTTGTTAAATTATCATTGCCATGTTGACCATTTTTTGCCTGACAAAGTTATTAGATTCAGAATTTGCTCTTTATTCGGGCAGGGGGCGGCACATGAAGGCATTTTTGCAGGCGATGTACGCATGGAAAGGAAATAGGAAAAGAATAGAAAGGAATGGTGAGGGTAAAAACAGAACATGAAGAGTTGGGGAAAAGCAGACAGTCTGTTCTCTGTTATGCAGACCGCAGCTGTGGATCCCAGCTCAGTTGACACATGAGTAAAATGACATTCATCTGGAATGGTGATGGATAAACCGAGGGACTTGGATGCTTATATGCCATTAAAGTATTTGATCTTGAGCTCGAGTTGGCGAAATGGTTTCCACTAAAGGTCAGGGTCAGATGTCCGCCTTGTTAAAGCACACGGCATGGCATCTGCCACATGTCTGCCACACCTCTCATGTCTCATGATGAGTACAAATCTGTATTTTGTGATAGAGCCGATGAGGAGCTGGGAATGTGGGGAAAGAACTCAGCAGGCACAAATTAATCTGAAGAGGCATGTGAAAAAAGCAAAGTTTATGGGCTTCCCAGCACAGCACAACAAATGAGAGAAAAACAAAAACTTTACCCAAGCAACTGGCTCCTCTGAGGACCTTTAAAAGTCAGCCCATAATGATGCTACAATAAAATAGTACACAAAATCAATCTCATGTGTTTTGGAATTCACCGCAGCCTGGATTAAATTCATCTGGTTACTGATAATATTCATGGCACATATTTTGGTCCAGTTGGACTTTTTGGCTTGCGGTTTACTTTTTCTCCACAACCATACTGTTTTACAGACCTCTCACCATCACCCACGCAAATTTCAGCACCCCTTTACAGCCATTTTTTCTTCTCTTCTTCTCTGCACCCTTAAAACAGAACCCCAAACTCCAAATTGAAGCCATATGCAGTTTCCGCCCATGTGTTCCACCAATCACAGCAGAGGTGGAGCAGTAATTTTCTACCCCCAAACTAGGCCCTCAATGTATAGATGACTCTGCTGTCTCAACCATTCTTCATATAGTACATACAGTACATGTGTGTTTGCATGAGAGTCGATTGCATGTCTTCATGTGGACACAACCTAATTCTGTGATGTCAAAGTCCTGCACTGTACCTGTACTGTACTCAAGTGCCAGTGAAAACTACTATCTCAGTATGTATGGCTAATCCAAGGGTTTAGCCATATTGATTGTATGGTCACTTACTTTTGGATTACTTCACCATATTTGAGGGATAAAAGTACAAATACTACAAAATAAAAACCAAGTATTTCAGGCCTTCTGAATTTCTGGCTTTGATTTTCAAAGCATTCCCAGAAATACCCCTCTAATTTTTCACCAGCATCTTTAATCAAAAAATAAGTTATTTTTGAGGCAACATAGTAACCTTTATTTGTATTTATAGGGTCTGTAATACCATTAGAAGTACTCCAATACTACCCGAAGTTTAGATTCTGTATGTATTCTGTACACATTGTATTAAAGGTGCTAAGCAAAATTGAGGGTCTTTTGAAGTGAAAATCATTTAGACTCAACTGAGAAAAATGTGGAATAAGCATGTGATTTACTGGTGAGTCAGGCAAACGAGAGCCATAATTAAATTTAATTTGTTTTTTTGTCAGTTGAGCATAAAACAGTTTCAATCTCATTTCAATTGACCGCTGGCAATTTTGCATAGTGCATATAGAGAGTGGAGGGTGATTTCAAGTCCAGTGGTGGAGAAAAAAAAAAAAACAACAACAACACAGATTTTCAATAGTAATATTCCGAAAAGTGTTCATTTGGAGAGAGGAATGCCATCCACTGGTATGTTTTGTCATACTGTGGTGAGGATAATTCATGGGGTTCTACGATGAGACAAAGAAAGAGGCATAGGAAGAGGGATCTGGTGGTGGTGGTGGTGGTAAAAAAAAAAAAGAAAAAAAAAAGGCCATCATGGAGGGAGGCGGTTTTGTTGGGGTGAGGGGGGTTTGGGCTCACACATGTGTTAAACAAGCATCAGATGTGTCCCGCAGTGCAGGAATTCCATACATTCATGGCAGTAAACTCACACACGCCACTATACCAGACCCAGTCCCTCATTCTGAGATTGTGCAAAAGATGAAAGAAGAGAAGTGTTGTGTCCTCCTGATTTCACCTCAAGTGTACACAGAAACACACCCTGGACCACCTTATCTGCGACTGTCGTTTGGAAAAGGAAAGAGAAAGAGAGATAGAGTAAGCATCTGTGCAGCTGCGTCCCCTGACTTTAATAAAGCTGTGGTCCATACTCTCCGACAGCTTGAATATTTCATGTCTGATGGGGATATAGGGATGGAGGGAGATGAAAAATAGAGAGAGAGCGGGAGGTTCGACGTGGATGGTGATGGCAAGAGCCCAAATGTGCACAAAAGTTAGTGGGACAAAGGTGAGGAGGGCCATTCAAAATGAGGTGAGGACGACAGGGATTATCTGTAGAACAAAGGTGATGGAAGCCAGAGAGTTCAGGAGCACAGTGGGTGAGATAAACAGATCAATACTGGGAGCTGAACCAGTTTCCTACGCTGTCCTGAGCTGGCTGACCTAAAAAACGTCACTGAAAGTTCTTTCTTTCGCCGGGCCATACGTCATTACTTTTTGGATCCACGCATGGACGCACGCATGGCTCAGTTTGTCTGATTTTAAACAGAACGCCTAGTTTCATATTGATAGATGTGTACTCATTGCTTCAAGGGTGATTGACCAGGGGAAAACAAATCTAAACTGTAAGGGTGTTCTGTCAAACATTCATCTCATTATTTTCTGACTCTTGATCCGTGTCTGATTGTTCAGCTGTTCAGATTTCATGCTCTCTTGAGAAAGTACAATAAATTAAATATTGAAAAATGCATTTTTTTGTATGAACTGTGGATTTTAGTGCAGAGAAACAGAAGGTGTGTGTGTGTGTGTGTGTGTGTGTGTGTGTGTGAGTGTGAGTGTGTGTGTTCCTGTGTATGTCAAAAGGTGATCCGGAGGTCCGGTGTCAGATAAACTTAAGTGTTTGGCTACAGATTATACCTGGGTGTAGACTGTGCAAACACACACACACACACACACACACACACACACACACACACACACACAGAGAGAGAAAGAGAGTCCAGGAAAGACAATGGACTGACCAACCCAGTAAACAGTAAAGATAGACAGAGACAGAATAGACACACACATAAGGTGAGAGAGGGATCATATCTGTATTGCAGCCATTTCAATATGTATGTGTGTGTGTGTGTGTGTGTGTGTGTGTGTGTGCGTGCTGAGACATAGTGGACTCTGCACAGTGCTTTTTATGATCTCAAAGTTTGTCTTGCTGCCATAAAACACCGACAATGAAAAGTCTTTCTCAGGGTGCTAAAATGACCGAACTCCCCTCGTGTGAGGAGAGAAGCTTGTGAAAACAGAACCGGATCACCTCAAACACACAAACACTGCTCTCGCTCGCAGCACGCTGTCCCCACACCAAACATGTCCCACAGTCTCTCTTAACACCCCCTCCCCAACCTCATTTCCCCCTCAAACCCAAATCTGTTCCTCGTCCTGAGTGCTTCCTCTCCTCCCTGCCTCCCCCCTCGCCCTCGCTTTGTCTTTCAAAACCTTCCCTATCTCATGTTTTCTCATCCCCCCCTTCGTCTTCGTTTTCCTTCTCGGCGGTCCCCTGTGTCCAGGGCGAGCCCTGAGCTGCGAGGGTGAAGCAACAGAGCGGGAGTGTGTTTCCCCATCGCCCTTGAACTGTTTGTTGTCTCAGGAGGCCCTGTGAACGGGCAGAGACACCCGTTCACCCCGTCCAGCCTTGGCCCTCCTGTCTGTCGCAGGGGCCGGACAAATATTGAGGGACAACCTGCTGCCTGGCGGGAGTCAATCCAACAAGGCCGGCGGGAGATCCTCTCAGCTAAAGCATGGAGATCCACAACACCCAGCAGGGATCAGAGCGGGACGCCCTATAGTTTGGTCTTGCGGGTTTTTATGTGTGGGACGTTAAGGAAGACACAACAGCTTTCTCTCACACCTCTCACTCATCCAGTCTCATCTCTGTCTCCGTCTGTCCCTCTCCCTTTCTTCCTCCTCCTCATTAGCAGAGACAAAATGAATATTCCAATTAGGGACTGTCATATCCTTGTGCCAAAAGCGTCCTCACACGCTCTGGGCTGGAAGCACTTGACAGAATATGGTGGTTACTAATGGTTACAATAATTACAGCAGAGGACATTATACAGATTGAGCCAGTCAGGACACTTGGATGACTTCCCATGTAGGGTTCAGCTTTCCTCCAAGTATTGCAGGTCCTGTTGGTTTCTGGGATGTCCTAATGTGGCAGATCTGATTACATGTACTGTTACAGGGTCAAAACAAAGGCCTCCTTTCTTTTTTTTTCAGGAGACTTTATCTGACACCTGAACTCATAGTCTCCTGATAAAAACCAATAAAACTTGTCTCTCTCTTGTTTTCAGTAAGGATGCCAATCAATTATGTTTTCACTCTCGAGAAAATAAAGGGAGCACTGGCTATTGTGCTCCAGACTTGACACAAATCTCATGTGCTTGTTGTAATTATGGTAACCGAGATTATGGGAATAAGAGGGAAAAGAGACAGACATGATGCAAGTTTCAACGGCCATTTTGCCTCCAGAGAAAATGCAGCAGCATGTTCTCATATCCCATTTGATGGTTGCAGCTGTCTCTTTGCTAACACACCCAGATTTAGCCTTAAGCCAGATCTTCAATTTTGTACAATGGTGATTCAGTTTGAGTGGTTTGGGATTTTGGGAGGACTTCAACACAACATATTCAACAGGTGTCTATCTATCTATCTATCTATCTATCTATCTATCTATCTATCTATCTACATCCAAACTTTGGGCATTTGGCATCACTGATTGTCTAGACAATCCACCACATGTGGCTTCCTTATCCGGCAAGGTGGTCTGCTCCTGAACGTAGGGGGTTCTCTCGGAAGTAAACAAATATACAAAGTGAAACCAGTCTTGGTTTGTTTCGCCTACTTCAAAGCGGCAGAGTCCACAACTATAACCCCGTGTCACTCCACGTCAGTACAAAGTGGTACAAAGAGTGCCCTGTGTGGTTCAACAAGCGCGTGCTCCTCTTCAAGAACTCGAAAGGCGGATGAATATCATCTTTTAATATTTTATTATATAATAGATTATTAAAGCTTTATTACTCATTTGTGTGCTTGTTTTAAAACTACACTGGTGTGCAATGAACTACAGCCACATCGGGCTTAACAGTGATTTCCTGCCTCCCAACAATGCCTGCTCTATATTGCACGGCCTTGAACTGTATATTGCTTAATCGAATCATGCATGTGCATGTGTGATTTAGTACGGATTCCTTCAGTCTGCGCTGAGAGTGGGAGGGCACTCGTACGCATGCGCGCTGGCTACAGTGTCATCCCAGAAGTTGTCCAGTCTGGTACCCTGAACTGTATTGGAAGCTCATTGCTATTGTCAAGAGCAAGGACACACGGACAGCGCTCTCACACACGGCAGCCGAGCCTCGACCGGACTCAAACTACCGACTCCCAGTGGTGAGTAAAGATGGAGTGCGTGAGGAGGAAACGTTACAGCCTGGTGTTTTGAGACAAAGAGGTCACTGTAAAGACGAAACCAAACGGTTATTACCCTCTCACATCTCAACTTGTGCTCTCTCACTGACCGGCTGCTGTTAAATTAGCTAGCTCCATGCTGCAACTAGCATTGCTATCTGCCTCACGAGCTAACGGGGTAACAGCCTTAGCCCCAGCTTCCGCGGTCGTTTTTGTGCCCTTTCACAGGATACGGCACGCGTTTTTAAAATAATCAACATTAGAGGACAGTTTTGGGCATAGTTTCATTCATTATGGTGTGATGCTGGCGCTATTTTATCTGCGCATGATATCACACTTGGAATAGATGAGGCTTGCCCCCTCCGCATCTGACCAGCCGGTGCTGTCCTGTTTGAGGATCTGTTCGGTTCTGGGCTGCCAAATGTAGCGGCTCTAAGCCAAAAATGCAGCCCCAGGAGAGATGAGAGATGGTGATCTTGGACCAGCCGTGATTCCACTTTGTTCGGTATTGCATTAGGTGGGCTCATGCGCTCTGTACACGTCTCAATGAGTTTCACATGCTGCGTGCTGGCGTCACTGACAGGCAGTGCTGAATGGAAAGATCACAGGACAGCCGCACACTGCCCGGTCCCGGCCCCTTTGTCCCAAACCAACTGCTGCTGCTGCTTGTTGTCTATTAATAAGAGCAGCAGCGGGCAGTGTTGTCTAATTCTGGTGGGCCTCATGACTGATTGCTTTTCATCATTGTAACAGCCCATTTGGGGTGGCAGGGTGGCCCTAGACCGTCCTTGAACATTCACCCTGCTGATGTGCCTTTGGGCAAGGCCGGCAGCCAGCTCTAGGGGTGCTGTGCTGTAGCTGATCCTGACCTCTGATCTCTTTAGAGGGGCGCAAGTGAAAATAGTAAATTAAAATTCCTCTGCAGCTGACAGCAGGGGTGACTTATATAGTTGTTCAGTTCTCGCTTTGATATTTAAAGCTTATTTGGGTTTCAGACCTACGTGTCACAGCTCAGGACTTTATAGCAATCTCATTTTTCTGTAACACAAACACCACACGTTTATTTTTTTCCTGTGTTAATACTCATCAAGGTAATGTTCTTACGTCCTGTGGTTTTTATCGTGTAATAATTGCAAGGGCATGTTCTGGCATTTAGGCTTGCCTGGCTGATCAGGTGGGAACTTCAGTACTGCATTATGCAATCTGTACTGTTATGTTAATTAGTGTTACGTCTCCTTTGCCGATAAAAATTGAGTGTATATTAAACACCGCTTGCAAGCAGCTTGTATCTCGCTGCTTGCTGAGACCTACTAATTTTTGACAGCTTGTTGGCAAACACCCAGGGGCTCAAATGAGGATTAGGACTAGTGGACTAGTGGAAACTGGCCCACGGTGCACGGTTTATGCATGGATCCATTGTCATACTTTTGAATTCACCATCAGAGAATAAAGTTCAGAGCTTAAAACAGTCACCTAGATAGTGCTTTAAACTTTGGAAGTGGATCAGTGAGTGAGAAGACACTTCATGTGGGTTGAAGATTTTTGAGTTAAATTTCAGAGAGGGAGATGTTTGTCGTGTCTGAGGTTGAGAGTAAGAGAGAAAGAGTGGAGACATGTCAGCGGTATATGTTGATATGTGTGTGTGTGTGTGTGTGTGTGTGTGTGCACGCTCTATGTGTGTGTGAAATGAGGGGTGATAATGATTAAGTGGGGAAGCCACAAGTAGAACCAGATGTAGGGAGAGCTTCAACACCACATTGCTTCATTGTACTGACTTTTGGGTTAACATGATTCCCAGCCATATTTCACAATTTTATCAGCTAAGTGGCTGTGAGAGTAGAAATGAGAAATGTTTTTTGAGCTTACCGTACACAGGTAACCTTTCTCTATGGTCAAATTTGTGTTGTAGATGTTTACCCCGACTTTTACCCGGTTTACCCTGAAGTTGGATTTTGTGCATTCAGTACCCTCCCACAACACCATGCGGAGCATTTTTAAACTTCTTTGATCCTTGAGTTCTTCACACTCCACAGGGCAAGCTTCCACAATTGAGCTGTGCAGTCAAGGGTCTTTGAATAGTTGTGTTATTGTGTTACTATTTGTGTATGTACGTGCCAAGCGCAGGTGCATATGTTTGAATGAGACAGGAGGATATATGGGTAGACGTCCTACGTGCACTCGGGAGCGTAAGTGTGTGACAGAAAGATATTTGGGGCTAAGAGAGGGGAAATACTAGCATTGGCTCGCCCCTGTAGAGGTTAAGTCGTCATTAGTGCTAAGCTGGAAAGTATTAGACGGGCTTTTGGCTTTATAATGCTTTATAATCATACTTAATAGGAAATAAATGGCCTTTGAGGAATTTCAGAGGTTAGAAGTTAAGAGAGTGACCACCAGGCAGGCGTGTCTCGTTTCTCATCTCTCTCATTTCCGTTTGTGCACTTGAGCTTTAGAAATAATGTAATTCCACTGTGTCATGATGATGCTATTAAATAGTTTTCTAGCCGACATAAAACTGTAAATCAGGAAGTTGGCCAACAGTGAAAAGTGTAATTTAAATACGGTGTCATGTCTGCTTGTCTCCAGCCGGCTATTTAGTGGTGCGCCTGCCCACACACACACACACACACACACACACACACACACACACAAACACATAAAGAATGAGGGGACTCCGACCCAATAATCTCTTTCCCAGTCTTCCACGTTTTTCATGACTGGGTTCAGCATCACGGCTTTACTAACCACAGACTTTGAGAAATCTCTCAGGCCAAACGGACAGCGGTAAAACATCTGTAAACTGTGTTGGGAAAATAGTTTTCCTGGAGTTTAAACTCTGTTGGCTGAGTCAGTCAGATGCCTGAGAAACAGTGTCAACTAAAGACAAAGTCGTGGGCATATTTGTTTTTGTGATACAGGTTTGTGATGAAGGTGATGAGTGTGACTGGTATTTGTGGTGTGATAGGGACTGCAGGTAGCTTCTGGCCTTCTGCGTGCTTTGGTAAAAGAAATGCTTGTTCCTGTAGAGCTGAATGGCCTCATTGATAACTCCTTGAGGAGTTGCCCTGCTTCTCTGGCATGCACACACACACACACACACACACACACACACACACACACTTCAGCACAGGGCAGTGGGACCTCATTCATTGCAGAGTCGGCAACATGAATCCACTCCCACTGGTGAAGTCTGCTTTCCATTACGATGGGTCTCACACTGAGCGGATCCCGTCCTTCCTCAGCCTCTTTTCCACTTCAGCAGCTGGTCCAAGTGATGTGGACTCTGTCGGTGTGATGCACCTAAGACCCAAAAGGCTCCGAAGCCTGTGATGCTTGCAACTTTCCACAAAAACAATCTGTGAAAATTAGATTATCTCACCTTTATATTGAATGTCGAGTTGCACAAGTACTTCTTTTCCAATTTCCTAGGTAGCACAAGTTTATTTTTGGGAGTGTTTGCTTCTAAAATGGATGCACTGTAACTGGCAGCCTGGCTCCCTCCCTTCCCCCGTGAGTAAACTTGAGAGGGCTGGCTAGTGTGTGCCAATGTCACCCATTGGTCTTTGGATGGCCCGTCTGTTCCCACTTGCACTGGCAGACGGAAACCGGTCAGTCATCAAGGAGTCTGTCACTGACAGCTCAGCAACGCAAACAGACTAAAAACTAATCGCCCAACATGTGGTTTTATTTCCAAGTGTAAGGAGATTACACTCTCTTTCAAAGTTTCAGATGAGCTCTTATTAGGTAACTGGAATCCAGTTGAGTGGTTTATATGAGGTAGTTAATTTGGAATAAATGTACATTGATCCTGTTAATGGATTATTTGATTGTAAAGGAATGGATTGTTGATTCGTAGAGCTCCTTGACATCTTGCTTAAACAGTCATAACATGAACCTTATTTTCATTCTCAACCTGTCTCAAAACATCAGAGCACAAACAGAAGGGATTTTAGGGATTTTAGACCTTCCTGTTGACAGAAGATAGAGGCTATTGAACAAAAGGATCAAACAATCCCAAAACCTTTTTTTTCTCACCCAAACTTAAATTCCAAGGTTTTGGGAAAGTTTTGGTCATGCTACAAAAGACAGTAGCTTTAAATCCCGGTTTCCCAGGTTACCATTTTGATCACTGCACAGCCCAACTTGCGTCCCAAGCCTCCCTTTGAGAAATATTGATTATCTTTCTGTCAGCTTCTTAACTATCACTTTCTAAACAGTCAGTGAAATAAATTATTCTCTTAGAATTTGATCAAGAGCTTGAAGTTGCATTGATCTGTCCACTCCTTTCATGGGCTCTGTATTTGGACCAAACCCAGACTGCTTTAGTTATGGCAGAGTGCCAGTTTTGACTTCCTGATTGAAGGACAATGCACCTGGCACACAGTCAGGTACACTGACACACATAAAATGCACAAACACACAAGCAGACCACCGACCACATAGCCACACTGAGGGTAGCTAGTCACAAGAGGAGGCTGTTTTCATTATGAGACTTGCAGAAAAGTTGCTCACTGTATCGTAGACGCGTGGCCTGTAAACCATGACGAAGAAAGCAGCACGGATGTAGTGGTTTGATTTGTGTCTGATACCATTTCATAAAATACATATGGAAAAAAAACACTGAAAAATGTAGTCTAGCTTTGCAATTTAATTTTATTGATGATTTTGAGCTCTTGTGTCAGCTCTCATACTTAATTTGTTTTCATGTACACACACACACCTTCCTCGCTCACACAACATAAAAGTAGGTTCTATCAGTGTTATGAGTGTGTATCATAAAGGAAACTCAGACACACCCTGTAAAAAATAAAACTGTCAAAAATGTTTAGCATTAAAAGCTACATTTGGTGTCAGCAGGATGGTACTAACAGTGTTTGAGCTGATTTGATGCAATCTGGGCCTTTTCCTGGTCTGTGTCAGACCTGAGGGAGGACAGGCTGCAGTGTTACTCCTGTAGTCATCACATTCCTGAGTACAGGAAGGCCTGGCCGTGGCCCAGGTCAGGACCCAACGCTGAGCTTGCTGCTGGTGTGGTTAGCACTGATGTATAGGTTACCGCTCTGGAGCTTGTTTCATCTGTCGGTGTGCTCTGTTTGTTTACAGCGAGTAGAGCGGCGGTGTCGAGGACAGCTCTGACAGGTAGGAGTAGTTTTTGAAGTTTTACTTTGAGTCATAAGTTAAGTTTTTGGTTGCTTCGTAAATGCCGAGGAACAGACATAAGGTTAGGTTTGAAGCAGTGTTCCTACCCAGAGACAGATGGACGTGTGTTTGCACAAACATGTGAGGGTATGCATGACTGTGTGAGGTCACTGGAAGAGGCAGGAGGGAAATAACTCTGTAAGCAACATGAGAGGGGCAGCATATCCCTGCCAGCCTTACTGTTTGGCCCCTGGATGACCCAGCAGGCCGACTAGCTGAAAATCTCAGTATAAATTCTGTAGTGTTAAGTGTTGAAGACCGGATGATACTAAGGTGGAGTTCATTTGCCTCTCTCCAAAATTTGCAGGATGAACAGTTGCTTGTCTGGTGGGTGGAAGGAAGGTCAACGGAAAGTATAGTCCCAGAGAACGCTTCACGCACAGAAATGAATATTTCCCCTCACCTTTTGACATCAGTGTGTTGTTCATGAATGTGCCTGTCAGACAACGTGGGACCTCTGGGTTATGTTCAGCCAAAAACATTTAGTGACTGGAAGTTTTGCAACTTGAAATCTGTTGGCTTAGAGGCCAAGTGCAGTGACGTTTTCAGCTAAACAAGAACAGACGCACACAGACAAACAAACACACACTAAGAGTTTTCATTGATTTGTGGGAGGTGCTATGGCTTAAAGATTGCCTATGATACAATAAAAGCTGTTTTATGATTATTGTAGCTTCACATAGCTGTAAGTACAACATACACACACACAGCTGTGCAGCATGTCACACAGTTTTGCGGTTGCTAACGTGCTGCGCTAACTGACACAGCCAGGAGAGACAAGAGTGACATGGAGGAAGTGAAACTGCATGTACTCTCTAGCACATGTTCACTTCTAGCTGTGCAGACTGTTTGGTTTCTGACGTCATCAATTTGACTGTTTGTTTGTCCCAAGTGATATGAACGTCTGCATTAGTTGACTGTCGTCCCAGGCCTCTGACCTATTTTAATGGGTACACAAAATAAATGGCTGTTAGATCATTAAAAAAAAAAAAGTCAGAAGATGACAGCTGTAACAGGCATTTGTGCAACAGAATGATTTTTCTTCAATGAAAGGGAGGCTAACTAAAATGTGGCCTAGTACTAGTACTGTAAAGAGTAAATTGTGAAATATAGAACATTTGGAAGATTGAGAAACAATTATATGAATATGATTCTTACTCCATAAAACAGAGTCATTACAACACTGCAGTATTTCATCACTCTCTTAAAAGATCATCCAGGCATCAATGGAGCATCACGTGGTGTTACCTCTCCAACACTTACCAGTAAATTAGTTCAGACATGGTAAAACAGGCTGCGTCCTGTTAGAAGAGACCTTCCAGATCAAAAAATATGATGAAATTATAATGACGTGTAATGATGTTGTTGCTGAGGCAAAGAAAAACATAAATCAATTAGAGTAGAGCAAATTTGAGGTATTAATCACAGCCTTATTAGGCTATAATTAACGTAGCCATATTAAGTAGAAACATGAATGGAAAGTTTTGAAACATATCTCTGACAGCATGTATGGTGTTAAAAATAACTGCAGTAGAACATACAGAGTAAAAAGAAAACATTACAAAATCGACAAAAACTGTAAAATAAATGCTATATGGAAATACATGTAAATAAAATCTGTCTTCTAGGGCAAGAAGCTGTGGCTTTTCACTGTTGTTTAATGTTACTTTAATATTAGAATAATTACTAGACTCAACATGGTTTCTGTGGTGGTAGAGTGCAAGTCGGTGCATCAAAGTGGAGGCAAGGAAGAGAGTTATAGCCAGGGAGGCAAAGTACAGCTGCTGGGCAGGGGATTAAGATAGAGAGGGAATAAAATAGGCATAGACTTGAGAAATATGGAGATTTTTTAATTTTGCCATTTGTCATTAGTCTAGAAGTCAAGCTGCTCACTGCAGTTAAATGGAAATGGAAAGTGCCTTGTTGCATTATTCTTTAGGAAGAGACCTTTCACAGCTCATCATGTCTCAATCTGCAGTGTGAAGTTGAGAAATTCAGATATTTTGTGTTTGTTTGTGGTAGAGGTCACTGGTGTGTGTGTGCAGAAGAGTTGATGTTTAACCGTATATTATAACATAAGGACATAATCTTTTTATGTAAAAGACTGCGTCACACTGACAAGGACAGCATTGCTTCCAGGAACTGGGGCACGTGCAGATTGCACAAACTTGTTTTGGTTTGTGTAGTAAGATGTAGCCCACCTGCTAACTCATATGCCAAAACGTGCTGCATTAAATTAGAGCGACCTCACATGTTGTGGATATGCAGAGCGCAGACCAACAGGTCGGCTGTTGTTGTTCTGACTTGGAGCCACATAGAAGAGCAGTGATTTATGATATCAGCCTCCTCCAAGACAGTAGGTCTCCATGGTTCCAGTCGCAATCCACCGACTTACACTCTTACATTCCTGCCTTTCAGCATGAACAATCTGTCTGACAGGCTTTATATCACTTTGGACTACTGTACTTCTGTGAGAGAGGGGGACAAAATCAGGGCCATGGGCAGCACTGCCAACTCTAATACAGCAGTGTAAGTTTAAACTGTAATGTGTGTGTTCCTTCATTTAGTTAGTCCATGTAATTGAGTATAAACTCTGTTCTTGATTGTGAATAGAGACAGCAGGGTAAATGGAAATGAGTCAGAATTGAGTCATCCAGCTAAGTACATGTAATTTCATTTAGAAAACAAAGGTGCCAGGACGCAATGTAACCCCAGTTAAACAGTTACCAAAACAGGCTGACAGTCTAATGATTGGTGGGACACGCTTGTTTACAGCGTGATCCAGGCTAAATGCTGTGTAGGGGAGTTTGAGGTTTGGCTGTTCATTAGCTATCAGCCCCTGCTTGTTATTTGTTACCTAATTTGCCCCTGAACAGCATTTCTGCTGTTTTTGCACCTTGTTGCCTACAGACATGGATTGTGAGGAGCGTTACAGATCATTTCTTATAGGCCTGAACGGCGCCAAGTGCAGTGAATTTATTGAGCTGGCCCGAGTTGGCCCTGTTATGGAGAGGTGAAGGCCAACTTACTTTTCCAGAGCTCAGTGCCATACAGAGGAGCTGCAGACCTGGCTCCTCACTACAGGCTCAGTTTTACTCTCTGCAGCTGCACAGTCCATCGCATGGCGTTAGTCAGCTTTATCTTCATACATGGTGTCACATT
>OMLF01003299.1:8502-86703 GCA_900302615.1 Holocentrus rufus | reverse complement strand
GCAGAAAGTTAGTTTAGGATTAGGAATAGGGTTTAGGGTTAACATTGGAAGTAGGATTATGTTTAGGTTTGGGTGGAAATTAAAGTTGGATTAAAGTAAAGGCCTTGGTTGGGGTTGAGATTGGGATTAGTATTAGAGTTAGGTATTGGATTCATGGGTTGGGGTTACGTGTAGAACAGGATTAGGTGACGACTTTCAAAACCCATAAGAGTGATGAAAGAAGCGTACAAACAAAGACAAAAAACAGAAGAAAATTGCAAAATTATACAACCTAAAATAGGACTAAAGTAGGATTGAAGAAACCCTCAGTTCAGCTTCAGGTTGGAAATCCAGAGAATTTTAAGTTTGGAGGAAAGTTTTTGGAGAAGGGACTCTTTAAACATTATCTTAACCCATATGGACCACATGGAGTAAAGACTCAAGTTAGATTAGGATTAGGATTTGGTTTTAGGGTTAAGATTCGAAATAATCAGAGGTTTAGGTAATGTTTGGGTTAAAATTATGTCAAAATTAGGAGCTGGTTTGGGGTAAAGAATAAGCCTTAGGTTTATGTTGAGATTAATATTGCGGATGGCTTTATGTTTGATCTTGGTTTTTTTTTGTTTGTTTTTTTTAATGGGAAGTGTTTGGGAAGTGTTTAGACGGTCCTCACAAGTATAATAGGACAAATGTATGTGTGTGTGTGTGTATGTATGAAAGAACAAGTGCGCATGACTGAACGTGCACAAGCAAAAAGAGCCTCCACCAGGGTGTGTAAAATAAAGTGTGTGTTCTAAACATGGCTGCAGCTATTTATAGCTCCTTCAATTATTGAGCGCCCGATTCTACTCTTTTCTACTTCAAAGCAGACCCCCCCTCTCCCCCACCAACACACACACACACACACACACACCAACCACAAATGCATTCAGTCCAGACCAAGGGGAGGAAGAGAGGGATGCACAGGGTTCATGCAGGTATGTAGACAGGAGTGAAGGCACAGGTTTGTGTGTGTGTGTGTGTGTGTGTGTGTGTGTGTGTGCTAAATGTAGATCCCAGATCCTGGGCTAAAATTACCATTCTCTCCTCACTGAAGGTGGGACGAGATGCACAGTGGAGGGGAAGGGAGAGAGGAGGAGTGTGGGAGGGAAAACTGGAACAAGTGAGTGAATGGAGGGAGAAAAGCAAGAATGGGAGCGAGACAGAACCCAAACAGGAAAAGTTCAACAACATGGACAGAAGAGAAACAACCACTTTCTTTGTTTCTCTGTGTCTCTGGCCCCTAAAGGCTTTATGGTTTAGGTGCTTGTAATGTTTGTGATCTAGGAAATGAGTTTTATTTTACTATTGCACTTATTTTTAGTTCCCGTGGGGCTGAGAGTGTCAACTAATGTGTCTAAAAAGATTAAAATATAAACCAAATTTGCAAATACACATCGATGGCTCTCAGTATTTTACTCTAGAAAACAATATACTCTTAATCAGACAAACTATGTAAGTAAACAACCACCACTATAAAGGAACAATTCTACTTTTAGAAAATAACTGTAATCCATTAAATGTTCCCTCTGATATATGAAAGAACATCAAAGCTGGCAAATGGGACAAATATTTAGGCGACATACGGTTCAGAGAAACCAGTACAAAGGACTAGAGTTCAAGAGAACCAGGTTTCCCACACTTATTAGGACATTAAATTCATCAAGTTCACTCTCAAGATGTTTTTAGAGGAAGACATGAAATTGGTTAAAAAAAATCATAGTCATCAGGTTTTTTAACAAAATTCTAATGACATCATTCATTTTAAAACTGAACTCTGCTAATTTATCAATACAAGTCTGGGCTTCCCTCAACTTGTGGTTCTGAACATCTAATTTGGCAGTTGAACTAGTTCAGTCCACACAAGTTGACGGTTACCATTTCAATGAGCGCCCCCTAGTGTGGTCATGCCATCTATATGTGATATTTTTTTTTTGCAGAGTAACGGGAGCATGTGTAGAAACACTGATGACCTAATGTAGACTATTAGATCAATCATTTATCCATCATCTGGTTTTAATGCAAAACTATTGAAACAACATCAGTTATATATCCAAAAGAACATGCAAAACATCAGCAGGGATACTTCCATTTGTGGCCAAGAACCACATTTACATTTGATAGAAAAGTTTTGGGCATGATCTGTACCCTTAGTTCGCTAACACATGATAAAGAATTCTCTGCATATTAATGCTGGCTTAACATCTGAGACCGAACACCTGTGTCATACAAACAGACGTCTTTTTGAACTGCAGGGTCGCTGGGATTCACCTCCACTGAGCGTCGAAAGGAAAAGAACAAAAAAAATATGATGGCAGACCACTCGACCGTCAACAGAGGCGGATTTTAAATAGTGCTTTTAAATAAAAATCAAGACAAAGCTACAGTCAGGCTTTATGAAACATCAAACCATGAAAGTCGTCGAACTGCAGCTTCAACAAATGTCCATGTCCCGCACAAGACTTGATCCAAGTCCAGGAAAAGTCCGTCACCCTTTGGACACTTAGATCCTGTCATTATGGGTAACAAAGCCTTCATGCCCAATCAAGAGTCAGAGAGCTGCATCACTCATCATCACATAATTCTCTCTGATTATGTTCATGTAGCACTGTGGCTGTTTCCATGTGTACGATTAGTCTTTCTTGACAGCTTGTGCTTGTGAAGTGGTATGAAATCATTTTAAAGCCACATCATACGATGAAAATGGGCTTTTAAAGTCAAAAAGCCAAATTTTATACAACATGTAAAATCTGAAGCAGTTACAGTGCGCTGAGTGGCATCTTTCTCTTATTCTGGACTGAGCCTTGCAGTTCAACTTCTATCAAATGCTACGTGAAGAAAAAAAAAAAAGGACAAAAGGTGATACTTCCAAACATGTTTATGATAAAAATCCAATGAAACATTGAGTCATACAAAGTAGCAATAATCAGCCAATCCAATTCAAGCTCTAAAAAACTTAAGATTAAATAAAAAGGTAGAAAGAATGCATTCATCAACATGTTGCAAAACAACTTTTCTCTTTTCCTACAACAATCGGACAAAAATATCGATCAGTTACAACTTGGCAGTCTTTTGTTCCACAAAAATACACGCAATTAAAAAAAAAAGAAAGAAAAAAATTAATTGAACTATCGCCTTGGCCGAGTTGAATGGGGTTGTGAAAATGTTGAAACGGCAGGTAGAAAAATCCGAGCCTGTTCTCCATGAAGGAGATCCTGAAGACAGCAAACCAAACTTCTCACAAAAGACTACTTCCTGGACATGTGTTTGAAGGACAGAAACAGAAGATGTGTATAGAGGTTAAAAACAGGACAAGTGGGCGATGGGTGGTTCGCCTTGGAACCGCAAAAATCCTGATGTGCTGCAGTTCAATGAATGTACGTGTTTATCTCAGTAGATCCTGCCCCGGCTCCTGCCGCCTCTGGCTCCGAACCCTCGTCCCCGGCCGCCCCTGAAGCCTCCGCGCTGCTCTGGAGTCAGACAGTGGAGACAGACAGGAGGTCAGTATGGACACATGATCATCTCCAGGCTGAAAACCCACTGAAAAATTTTGTTTGGGTTCCAGACTGTTCCTGACTGGATTAAGCCTCCTGTCATGTTGATTCTTTCAAGTAAACCTAATAATTTTTTTTCCTTTTTGGGTGAGATATTTTAAAAAGCCACACGGGGGCGTCTTTACATATCCAACCATTTGTAGTTTCTCCTCTCCTTCAATTTTGTGATGTAAAACTATGAAGGTGTCAAATAGTCGCATGGAAATGGATCTCTATTAATCGTGTTATATTGTGTGAAAAGGAAAAAAACCTGAGAGAATTTTGGTTGGTGTTTAATCTGTGTCAATGTATGCAATGTAACTAACAATTTGCCATTACACTCCATAACTGAAGATTACTTGTCACAACAACAAATACCACAGCATCATTGCGCCGATGTCAATAGACTCTACAGATCTGTATAAGAAACCTCTCTAATCCAACTGAGACCATGTCATTCTACTGAAGTTCAAATCCATGAAAAACTTCACACAACAATCTGATGATTCTGGTAATAAAAATCCGATCCTTCCTACTTGCTACTAAGAGCTCCTCACCGTAGGTAAAATTGCCGATGGTAGCACTGTACTTTCCACTGGGGGGGTTGTAAATTTGCCGTGCGTCCCTCCGGGGCAGAGGAGTGATCTGTTTCTTCATGCTGCCGCCGGTGCCCATCTCCTCGGCTGACGGGCGCTTGGGTCTGCACAGAGGGACAATGGTTAGATGACGAGCTCAGATGAAGTCAGACATGTTACAACAGCCAAATATTCCTGTTAGAGGAAGTGGATGTGGCTCCTGACTGCTACACTGAAGGCATTCATATGTGTTCACTTCCAACAAGAGGCAACACTGCAAAGCACAACAAAGCAACTTACTAGAAAAAAGGTGTGAGGTAAAATAACTAATGCTCATCATGTGGTTAGTCTAAATAAAAATAAAAGATTTACTCTGATATGGAACTTCAGGACAGGACTGTTTTGTTATGTAGCCTGTCTGAAACAGCTTTCTTTCTAGGAAAAACAAAAAAACTACAGCCTTGTGCAATTTGAAATTTTAGGAGTCAGTACTGCGATTTTGCTAATTTCCCCATGATCTGACCAGTCAAAGGGTGAGCACACTTACGCTACTGCCTCTGCCTTCTGGACTGGCTTCCAAGACAGTGTGACTGTGCTCTTGTATGATGGAGGGTTGTGGAAAAGATCCTGAAAGGAGAAAAAGTTAAAGTGAAACTTTCATTTGATACAAAAACTTGCGCAATATACACATCGTAAGTGAAGGGATTGTTTTGAATGGACTAGCTACATGTTAACAGCATTAACAACATTATGTTCATGAAGTGTAATTTTTCTGTTGTAGTGGAACTATAAAACAAATGTTAAGTCAAAACTGCCCATCGATTATCTGTGTTGTCATGAACAGGATCATGGACAGTTCTGGTTGACAGAATTGGCTAATGAGATAGCAGCATGACTTTGTGTGACATAAAGTTATTTATTTTATCCACACAGCAACACTGGAGATGTTATTTCGGTCCCCAGAGGATAAAACAGAGCTGACCCTGACACAAAAGTAAGTCAAACAGTGGCAGAAGTGGGTGAAACATTAACTGGGCTGAGTTGTAACAACAAGGGCACAAGGGGGAATAAAAACATGATCAACTTACCTTGATGAGGACGTTGATGTTGTTGGTGATCTTGAGAGCCACCACTTTGATCTTGTTCTGATTACACAAAATCAACAAGTTGGAGATATTGTACAATACAACACAATGGTAACAATGTAACTAGACTGCCAGCTGAAATCAGCTCAGTTTGTACTTTTGATTGCATGCAGTACACACTGATGAATTTCCATTCTTGTAGCAGTATAAAGAGTCAGTTAACACATTTTACCTCTTCTGTCTTCAGTGCATCTCCTGTCTTGCCTTGTAGTGCGACTCGTAGCTGTCTGATGTATACCTGCAGGCCTCTGGCGAAGTACTGTAACCTATTAGACCACATATATAAACATTCAGTTTTTAAAGAAATACTCTATTCTATATACTAAAAAAAATCCAAAAATATTTTTCCAACTTACCCAGACTGAGACGAGATGTTCTAAACCATTTTCACCTCTGTATGTCTACTGGTTTCGTTCTGATGGTTAGCATTTCGTGTTAGCTTAGCATACAGACTTGAACTCTGAGTCATTAGCTTAGTTCCACCAAAGTGGAAGAAATAAACTTTACAGCAAACTCTGAAGCTGTCTTATTTACACAGTGTATCATGTGTATTTGAAATACACATCTCAGACTCCAAGACTTTATGTTAAGCTAACACAAAATGCTAAACATGGGAACCAAACCAGTGGATGTACAGAGGTGAAAATGGTATAGAACATCTTGTCTCACTCTGGGTAAGTTGGAAAAAGGGAATTTGGTGGAAGTTCATTTATTCTGCTAATATCTTGAAGACACATGTACAATTTTCAGCTTGCTCTCTGTTTTCATGATGAGAAAATTTCACTGGTAGAGCAAAAAGATAATAAAACATTATGTTGCTACATTATACATAATACTCATGGTTGATCAGATTGATCTTAATATGGTTCAACCAGTATACAGAACTCTGCCTGTAGTTCACACAGCAACATAAATGTTTTATGGATGAGTTTGATCACAGAATGGGAAAAGTACAAACAAACAGGTTGATGCTGATAGTTCTGCAAAATGTCCAGCGACCACAGTTGGTGTCACACCAACGTCAACTGTCTCTTTAAACTAAGAGACAGATGCCTTTAGTGTCACCCCTCCTCACCTGATCTTGAAGTCTTTGAGGCGTTCTCCGTCCACCTTGTCGAGGAGGAAGTCGGGCAGCTTCTTGCCCAGCTGGTGGAAGCTGAAGAGGAGACACTCCACATAGCTGAACTGCAGTTTGGGCTCCTCGCTCGCTGTGTTCTCCCCGTTCTCTCCTTCCTCTGGAGGCAGGGGCATGAACTCCTACACACACAGAAACAAAGGTGGAAACTCATGACCGGAAGTTTTCGTCAGGCCAAGCTGACCTCTGCTTTAAGGTCACAACCTGGAATTTATGACTGGGGCGCATTGGTTAAGTCAACAAGGTCCACATGGACACTGCCTGTGGATAAGTCTATACGGACTACGGACCTCATCGGCTCAACCACTCAATGACTGCTGCGGCGTCATGTACACTGCAGATTGGGATCTTATTTCTACCATTAGGGTGGAAATAAAATCCTACTGTAAACACAGTGTGTTAAGTTTACTGGTGAGTAGGGAGTAGATCAGAGTGGCGTTGTACTCAAGTGACCTTAAGTGTTGGGCAATTTTACACATCTGACAACTAAAAACGACCTGCATATTTTTCAGATTTAATAGGTTAGGTTCGGTGCTTTGGGTGGGAAGTGACACTCAGATTGGTCAGATGATGCAGGGACTCTCTCACCTGTATGTTTCTGATCATCTGGTGCTGGAAAACTTTATTCCCCATGGTTTTACAAACATTTATTGTTGAATCCACTGCTATCAGTCTCTGGTGAGCCAGGTGTAATTACTAGACCCTTTTAGTGTTACACTGTGACAGCCTGTAAGGACATTCAATTTCCCTATAAATCTGCTTTCCTTTTTATTTACTTGTGTTTACTCTGTTCTGACAGCATTTGGCATTCAGTAGTCTTGAAGTTGAGAGGTAGGCTTCATGGCAAGAAGGTCGTGGGTAAAGATTCTCAGAACAGCTGGGAAAATCTGAGCAGGGAAAGTGAGTAAATAATGCTCTTGTCTACACCAAAAGCTACTACTGAAGTACCTTAAGACACAAAATTAATCCTCAATTGCCCAACAGTGAAAAACTGACTGTACTGGACATCATCCAGACTGTGGTTGTGTGTGACTGCTAAGTGAAACCCCTCTGTGGGTGGATCAAGAGAAAAACCTGCTAATGTGCAGTTATAAGAGTATTTCCAAGTGTAAACATCTGTGTGCAGCTACAGCAGGAAAACCTGATCAGTTCTTACCAGCAGCTTGTTAAACAGCATGTTGAGGTTGGCCTCCAGCTTCTCCATGTCTCCGCAGAACGGACTCATCTCAGCCAGTAGCTTCAGCACCTACACAAACACATGCAGTTTATCAGATCTTCTCACACACTGAACTTTGCATTGCTAATGAGAAACCGTGTTGCATGGCGCAGACTAATGGCCCATTAACAACACACAGTTGGCCAACACCTCTGACAGGTGGCTGCCACGCTGACTTTGTTTACTACTACCACCGCTCACCAAATATCAAACATTAGGAGTATCAACCTCACACCAGCGGCCATGTTTATCAAGCATCGCAAGGACTGGAGGGCTGATTCAGACTCCCTGACTAAATCCATGATGGGAAACTTTTTTCCCACTGGCCACAGTGACTCCATGAAATGGGCGATAAACTGTTCAAGTGGCTGGTAGAGCAGATAATTGTAAACCACAGAGGAAGCATTTGGGTGGTGGTTATAACTGTGTGCAACGAAACACAAGGGAGAAAAACAAAAAGAATAAACCTCCTCTGTTGAGTTGGTTAATAAACTCCAAGTAGGTCAAAACGCCACAAAGCAGGACTGGACTTAAGAGACAACATCAGCCAAACAACTGTTGTTTAAAATCAATTTGTTGCTATTATCACAAGTGTCACGTTAAGACAACTAAGGTTTCTGCTTCTTGGTTCAGCATCACATCCCATAAAACAAAGTGTCTAGATGACGACTTCCATTCCTGATTCCGGTTCAGAAACAGTAAAGATGCACTGTGGGATTAGCCAGGAGGACCAAATTGTGTCAGTCCAGGAGGCGGCAAGGGTGCAATCAGAATAGAATATCAAGAAAACAGTCACTTGCCATTAGACATGAATGGAAGTTGTACATAAAAAACATCTGACAAACTAACCTCCAACTGAATGTCCAGCTCGGCTGCAGGACTGGTGAGGGTGCTGAGGTTTGGCAGGACGTGTTCACAGAAGTAGGTTACAAAACGTGTGGAATGGACATTTTTCTAGAAGGGAAGAGAAAACAGAAGCAATTCATGTTTTGGTTAAATTAAATGATGATGCATGATGGATGAATTAATATAATATTTAGTTTATAAGCAAAGTACACCAAAAATTTTACATATGCTTGAGTATGTGCACGACAAGTTTTGAACAGGTTTATGTACAGAAATGTGTGTTTCCTGCTATGTGATCAGAGAAGAAGTCCTCAACTCCTATTTGAACCACAATTCGGTTGAAAGTGGACACAGACATGTAACCAAAAATAAACTTAACCCTTTGCACAGCAGCTGCATAAAAGTCAAGCAGATAAATTAAACTACAGCACCTACTATAAATATTACACAACAACTGGTCAGTGACTTTGTGTTGGTTTATAAAGTGTGGGGGTTCCACTCACAGAGAAGAGGGGCAGGGCCTGGCGTGTGCACTGCAGCAGACGGTCCACGGTGTCGGGGTCTGCGGGGTTGAGGGCCTGCTCCAGGAAAGCTTGCTCCACCACCAGCTCCACCAGCTGCTGGCGCCCGTTCACCGTCTGCAGCGCCCGCAGGCCCGACACGAGGCGCATGAGCAGCACAAACTCCTCCCCCGTCACATCCTCCAGCACCTGGGGAGGAAACATCACGTCTTCATCAATATGCATTCTTGCCTTTCCTCTCGTAATTTGTTTAATGTCTACTTGTAACAGCTGAAGTATGATTAAAAAAAGATGGGCCAAGGGAAACAGAAGACAACCCCCAAGATTCATGCTCCATGTCTGAATTTAACATTTGGCTCTACTGCCAAGACCTGGTAAACAAAAAAGGTTCACCTGTATTTTGTGTTTTCTGTGACATTGTGAAGAGCTCAGAATGAAGGTTCTCTGGAAGGACAAGTATCAGTGTGGGATTCTTCACTTTGCCAATCACACACAAGGTTTTAACTCACTGATCACAGTGATCAATAGAATCCCCTCTTCTCCTTACAAGCTTCCCTTTCTGTCTCTTTAGCACTTATTTTTCCCCCTTGGTACGCAAGACTGCACAGTTATTGACTGTTTGTTATAACGTCAATTCTCCTGAAAGTCCAACTATATGAGGCACTTCCATTAACCTTTCCATAGATAACATGCAGCAATGTGACAAAAATTAAAAAGTCAAAATGGAGACGCAGGCAACTACAGTTTGGCAAAAAGGGGAAAAACCTTATCTAGATCGCATATAATAAAAAAGAAGTATCGACAAGCAAAGCAGATCAGAACAGATTAACCATACATGAGAAAGGAGTGGCCAGACCTGCCAACATTGGAGCATATTAAGATTCAAATGTGAATGAATAAAAAAAAACATTAACTGTGGGACGCTCAACAACAGACCCTTTCAAAGTGCATAAGCACGACAGATTTATTTGTGCCCACAATACAATTAAACATTTTATGTTGTTTTCGGGGATACATGCTTACTGGCTTGTGCCTCTCGACTATGCACCCCCTGCCTAAACTGGCCTGCCAGCACCAAAAACATCCTCATTAGCCCAAAGAAACATTTCAGATATTACACTGCTGCTCCCATTCCTTCCCCTACATTGCCATCATAATTCCTAGATGTGATTGCACAGGGGAAGCAGTAAGCCAGCTTAGTTCAAGCCAAAATGTTGCAAAGGTCAAGAGCTCATCTCCCATTTCTGCAGTGCGAAAAATTAAAATTTGGGCTTTAAGGTCCAGTCCCAATGTATGAACCTACCAGCCACAGTCAGAACCAGTGGCTGATGTTAATTTCACCACTACGATTCCAGTCCATCACATGGTGTGACGTAGTTTAATAGAAATTACCTTGGTCATTCCACAACCACAGCCAGGGTAAAATAAAAACTGACAAATCCCGAAGGAGGAAAGATCGCTTTGGTAGAATAAATTCAATGCTGTAAACAAACCTTCTTTGTCTCTGAGAAGACATAGTCCTCCACTTCCTTGGTCATGACGTCCTCCGGCAACGTCTTAAGTTTGACTGACAGAAACTTGATGGCCCTTTCCCGCACTATATCCTCTCCCTGCAGGATCTGGGAGAAGAGACCTCCGAGAGTGCCTGAAAGACAGCAAACAAAAGGTAGTAAGAAGTTTGCCGGGCTCTCAACCCCGATCTTGACCAAGGTAATTCACAGGGTTGACATAGCCGGATGGACCCTTTCACATTGACAGTCAGTGTTCTAGATAAATAAAACCCTTTTCATAGTGCCCTCTGCATGGCTCTAAACCGAGCTTTAGGACAGACGATCATACAACGGCCTTGTTTCATTCAACAGTGGAGCGCAAAAGCAATACTTACCCTTGGCGTCTATCTTGAAGATAGAAATGAGCGCTGCATTCACTTGGTTAAACTCTGCTGTGTCATCTGAAAATACAAAAAAATGTAAAATAATTAGTTAGACATGTATTAGACTAGACATTCAAGGTAAAATCCAGAATCCAGGCCTTCATGGATACATTAAAGCCTCCCAACATTTAGCTGGAGAACTCCAATACCTGTCTGGAGGAGCTGAGTGAGAATATCTGCCACCCTGAGGATATTCTCGCCTGTTGCAAATCGTGGGAGCTCCTTGATAGCTTGCCGCCGAATCTGGACATACAGAGGGTTTGTTAGGATGGCATAAACCAGACTTGTGAATGCAACAAAGACCCTTTAATTTTGACCGGCGTCTGCATTAAGAACAAGACAACCAGCACAGCTACCACGGAGTTTCTCAAGTCCCATCAACACTCACCGACACATCTTCATCTTCACAAAGATCAAGCTGGGCATTAATGGCTGCGTCAGCCAGTTCTGGGAAGCTGCTGAAGAACTTGGGAATAAACTGTGCTGCCAGGCGCTTCTCTTTAGGACCACTCTTCACGCCATCCAGGATCACCTGGTAGGCATCTTTGTGCTATAAACATTATAGGAAAGAATGCATCAGTAAGTTTGAAAAATGTACATAAACATGCTGGGCTCCTTGCTGAAAATGGGGAATTATGAAGTTGATAAAAGGTCACAATTCAGTTACTAATGATGCCCCTAATTTGCTGTTTTGGTATGCGCATCGATGATGACGGTGACCTATAAACTGATGGTAACAGTCAAAAGCTTCCGTCAACACCAACGTACCTAACGTTAGCTGGCAAAACTGTACCTTTTACATATGAGTCTGCAATAGTTTGAGATCAAGCTCTTGATTCTTTAGTTTTCCTGTTGTCAGAGTTGCTAGAAAAACCCGGTCAAATCGTCAAAGACTGTCCTGGTTAGTTAAAGTTAATGAATGTCGTGAATCAAGTTTACTACTGCTTAGCAGGGATGCTATGGCGAAGCTAATTAGCTTGGTCACTGAGTAGCTACCGTTAGCCTAGCGCGTACAGCATGGTTATGTAAGGCAGGAAAGTTATCAACAGTTGTTGTTAACTACCATGGCTAGGCAACATAAATCTTGGCTTAATTAAGTTTTAAAATAATAAAACTACAACTTGGTAAGAGCAGGTTGCCGTGTAGGCTATTTACCTGACTGACGTTGTCCTTAGCATCAGCAAGGACCCCATAGTTTCGATACAGCTCCTCAATAGTGACCGCCATCAGCGTGCGCCTGAGTGCCTCCAAAGATAAGATCGCCGATAAATCCACAAAAAACCCTTCCGGGTCACTTTTTCTCCGACAGTAACACAAACAGTGCCAAAATATAGGGAAATGTGCAATGTGGAAAGGGGACGGGGAGAGGAAAATTCGAGAAAGCAGTGAATGAAACCCCCGCTGTCCGTTCCCGCAACGTTTGTTAGCCTACTTGCTACGGAAAAAGCAGCACAACGCATGCGTAAACTTCGCTGACCGCCCAACCGGCTACGACCCACGTGACAGTGGGAGGCGCAGTAAAGATGCGCAGTAGCAACTTTGAGGCTTTTGTGTTGACTGATTTCCAAGTTTCAGGAGTATGCTGTGATAGCACAGTTGATGTGGGAGAAAAAAATCCCACCACCAGGGCCAAATGGGTAATGGTCCTCTTCTACACTGACTCTTGCAAAGTTCCAATAACTCAAATAAACTCAAAATCTGATACAGCAGTAATAGATTTTTTGCAAGGTTTCTTCCATCATTCACAATCAACCGAGCTGGTCCATAGTGAATTGAGCACCTGTTTATATACTATTCTGAAAAGCTACCTGTTGTGGGGCTTAATCTGAGACCACGCCTTGGTACTTTCCGCTGGATTTCACCTGTGATTTGTCACCATGGTTTTTCAGTGAGGTCTCCACCTGTCCACTTTTCAGATATAATAGTGACTCAGTAATTGAACTTTTTAAATAAAAAAAGCATGTTGCTTGATTATATACCATGATTACTGTATACACTAAGGTTGAAATAATTCCCTACATTGAACAATTCAAATGAGCAGAAAAAAGTATGAATTTAGATAAAAATTTACAATCAGACAAAGAATGAGAGGGATACATAATTTATTTGCGTACATTATAGTCCAGACCACATTTACATTTGACTCATAAGGGCACTGGTGGTGGTCTTCCCTTATAACTGACTTCAATCTCGCATTGTTAGAACACATACATACATCAACATTTATCTTTTTCCATTTACATTAGTTTCATTAGCTGTCCCAATTTGCAGCAACATCAGCTCTGTACAAGTGACTCCCTCTTCCAATAAAATCATCCCTTGTGTGAAACTCAAGTGTGAAACAAGAGGAAGCTCCTGATGAAGGAAAGGTGATATCACAGGAATCGGATTCCTGCTCCAAACTGGACCCCATCACATATCCTGCAAGGAGAGGCAGATATCAAAACAACGTGAGAGGCCAAGATATTCAATCCATGGTAAGACAGTGTAAGATAAGAATTTTGATGTCTTCACTGAGGCAAATTGGCGAGCAGCTTTAAATGAAAACAGCAACACTTATTCAGTGTTTTAAAATTATTATAAATATTTAAAGGGCACTCTCTTAAAGTAACATTCACCATGGCTGCTACTATCCTTTAAGTGTGTAAAAATGTGTTCAATGGTGCAACTGTAAAAGCTTTTGTTTTGTTTAAGAGTGGATCTTTAGAATGTTCTTTCTTTTCCACTATTGTGCTGCACCATCTCATTTGTGCCTCATGTACCCCTGCAATATATTGAGTAAGAAGGTTTCCAAATATCCTTTGTTGGATGAGTTTGCTGCCTTGATCACACTTGGACTTTCTCAACATATTGTCCAAAAACATGCTCCCCAAAGTTGCATCAAGTTATGACACCAAGAGACATTTCACCGATCCTTCTTTAAAATTACCCCACTCACACCCACTTTCTTTTATTTTCTGACTTTTTCTCCCTCACTCTTTCTTCTTCACCGAGGACTCCAGATTAAATCATTGCTGTACGTTCACAAGAATATTGTTGGATCTATTGTGTGGCACTGTGACTTTTTGCTTATTCTTCTGCTTCATCTATAGACCATTTTCACAGCAGCAATTTTTACATGAAATAGCAGGTAAACACAGGTGTCTCTAATGATATTAATTAACATTCTGTTCCATTTAAGTGTAGCAGTTTCTTTCCAGTGAGCCAGCATGAACAATACCAGGACCCTGGCTTGGTTAGTCCTAAATGGAACTAAACCTTAATTAATGTCAGTAATAACACCTGTGTTTACCTGCTATTTCATGTTAAATGGCTACTGTGAAAAAGTCTATTGTCAGTTGCAGTGGTTAACAACCTTATCTTAAAGGCAATCTATGTAACTTTTTCATTTTAATTTAGCCTACAATCTTTTCTTTGGGTCAAAAGACACGGTAAAGAAGGAACAAGGTGAGACAGGCCAGAGGTATTAAAGCTGATGCCCAGTTGGCTGTTTTTCTCTGATTTACATAATATAATTTTTGTTACCTGGGATATTGTAACTGGGGAAACTAGTCTGGCCTGATAAACTAGATCAACTTCTTAATTTCTATGAGTCAGAACAAAGCTGTGCAGGTCTGAGCCTGATTAAGGCAAAGCCCAGATGGTCAGTTAGAGCACAGACCTAATCTGACTAACATTATGTTTCTTCCTATGCTGTGCTATAGGTGCTGCGCTATGAATCAAGGACTTAGATTTACTGTAGTTTTATGTTGTTTTTTGCATTCTACTATCTAAATATATATATGCAGAATTACATGACAAAGCACATAGGTGAGAGATAACATTACTGCCCATCGGCTTTTGTTGTGAAGATCATCTGGTCTTTTTCCAAAAAGCCTTGCTGCTGCACTACAATAACTGCTCAGTGTGGTCTCTTTGATGTGCCATAGCCAAATTATTGGCCCAGTGTGTAACTCTGTGCACCATGTTTCTTGTAACGATATTATCAAAGTCATGCCACATGGCAATAAGTAATTCTTCAAGTCCATCATAAATATACAACTCATAACTGACTTGTGTTGTCAGTGCTGAATCCTGCTCAATGTGTATGCAGCGCAGAAAGAGCGTTCAGAAACAGGTTTTGTCTTTGTTTTGATTTAATTCATCATTCATCTTTGTACTAGTAGGAGGAGTTATTTTACATAAATTTTACTTTGTATTCCTTTAATGCTGGAAAAGTAAATGTAACTGATGAGATTTGAAATCGGTGTGACTAAAATGAGTTGACTTAACCATTCCTACCTGTCTCCACTCTGGACTCCCATGGGAATGCAATAGTTGAGCTCCAGTCTGGCAATGTTCCCCAAACGCAGCACGATGCCCACTCCGTACGACCAGCGGATACACTCCGCCAATTTCTTCAAGTGCGCCCGTGGGCCCTCACCTGAAAGAAAACACAAACATTGAATCTCAGCCCAACAGAAAACCATGACCATAACAGAAACTCTGCACCAGTTTGTATTGGGACTTGGTTCAGGTATGCAAATTTGCACCCAAGCTCACCCTAACAAAGAAAACCTCTGTCCAAACGTATATGAACCTCAAGTAATACAACCTTTTCACGAGCACAAACCTTGCTTACACAGATATCTCTAGCAATATTGATTCTTGGGCAGGTGAACTGTGGTTCTAAAAGTGAGACTTAACCACTTAACTATCTCTGGGTACACAGTATTTTTTAAACCTCAGTCGTATTTCACCCCATCAATGTTTTTAATGTACAACTTATGTACATCTTCTGTTGATCGAAAGCTTAAAATGTGCTGCATTTCTGGCCAGACTTAGTATCACTGTTGGGTGTGGTCATATGGTGGCTTGGTTGCATTTGTGACCATCAATAATGTAGCACTGTGACATGTGCAAACTTACATTACTGCAGCAAGGTAAACGTTTCAACCACTACACACCAGCAAAATCTACATTTTCTGCTTGTGTTTCCGTGCCCTTTTAATTTAACAGATTTGGTGCCCTCTCTGCTTCCAAAGAACTCACCATAGTTGAGGTTACAAAGGTTCCCGGCGTTGAGGAAGAAGTGTGTTCTGAAGAGGTCACCAAAGCCACCTTTGCCCGGTCTGAAGGGTAGAGGGGTGTAGAGATGGAGGCCTCCAGCCCAGTAGGCCTCTCCTCCCAGGTAGTCACCTGTCATACCAGTAATACCAACAAAACACTTCAATTCACCATCAAACTCTGGATTTTGTTCCTTTCAGACCAGAGGGAATCGAGGGTTTATCAAATCCTTGATGCCAAGGGTTAAATCTTAAGTGGTTTCACTTTAGTTGGACATTTTTCATTTTTTTGGTTCCCATACACCCAAAAAATGATTAAATTAACAAATGATTTTTGCTGCCCAAGGATATTCATAATGGACATTCTTGTGATGAGGTTTATTAGAAGGAATAATTCTACGACATACTCAAACTATGACAATGTCACCTAAATGTTTTCTGTTTTTTATTTTATTTTTTAAACAGCAAATTACTACTGGCTCTTCTGATAAACAGTTTAATTGCAAACCTAGCCAACCAATTTAATGTCTTACCTTCACTCTGTGGGCCCATACTATACATACTGAATCCTCTGATGCTGGTAGGACCACCAAGATAGAACCTGCGGTCACACACACACACACACACACACACACACACACACACACACACGCATTATAGTATTTGATACATCATTTGATACATGATACAATATTTAATAGTTATCAGCCTTGGATGGGTACAGAAAGAAGGTTATATTACATCAAGACTACAGCTTGTCTCAACAGACTATATCGGTAAAAGAAAACATTCTCTGTTGCCCCAGGACTCATTTAAAAAATATTTTTGTTAAGAACTAGGCAGTTTATTAGAATTACCTGATATCATAACTACAGGTAAATGTGCTGGTTTTCCCCTTAATGTTAACTTGAGCTACTGTGTAGATACTGGTGTTGCTCTGTTGCAGTTTTGGTTCAGTAACAGGATCTCATATAGTGCTGCTAATTATAACTTTCCACTGTCAGCAATCTGAGCGACTGCGACATCTTGTGGCCAAAGTCAAATGGTTTATATCTTTATTCAAATCATCTGCGTAGATATCTTCCATTAGCAAATATTTTTAATTACTCTTGTTTTGTCGCAGTGGAACAGTCAATAAAGTTATTAATTTGGTTCCCAAAAGATGGCTGCCACTTACCCATTGGCAGCTGTAGAGTTCCCTATTACAATGCCTATTCTACTCATTCCATTTCTATGTTCTGGACAGACTACCAACAAAACAAGTGAGCTCTACTGTAGTTTATCAGCTCTAAGTATCATTGTAAGAAGCAGGTGCACTGGATTATTTTACCTGTCTGCTATGCATGTTGGCTTGTCTCCAATGGGCAGGAGCAACCCACCCCATAATGAGGCAGAAAGGACCTGGAAAAGAGAGAGGAAGTGTCTGTTGACAAAAACAACTAAATACAAAGACTGAACCAAGTTGTCATTCACCGAGCTCACATGGATAAATCCGATGTCTATGTTCTCACCACTGACCGACAAGGCAATCTCCCAAAATCTTAGTGTAGTCCATTAACTGTATGGTTGGTTTCTCAAGGCAGCATGTCAAAAAATGAGCCCCAGCCATTTGTATTAATGCTTGTCTGTTATTAAAATAACTGGCATTAGGTTAAACCGTGCTGTAATGTAAAATGTAGAATCTCACCGAGTCCCAGAAGAGAGTTCTGTTCAGCTGGATCTCAAAGTCCTCCTTCAGGAAACTGGCGTCTCCCCCGGTGTAACCAGCCAGCTCCTGTACAACACAAGTTGAACATCAGCCTGGTGTGCAGGATAGTCATGCTGGGTTCATAATGGGTTCAGAAAAGCTAAAAATCAAACCTGATGGATCTTCAATAGACCGCCTTTCCTTGGAAGGATGGAGGAGTTTCTGGTGTCAATGACCATGGCATGCTGAGAGAGGAGATGATGATTAGAAAGATCAATTCTGTGTAATACCACAAACATCCGGCTGGAGGACATCATCTCAGAGCTACAATGTCTATGATTCTGCAAGACTCTTTTTTTAAATGCATAACACTTTACAGGGAACCTGCATTAACTGAGCAGAAATCTTGTTATGATTTTTTTAATTAAACAGGAAATTTGAGCATCATGTCACAAAATTAGTACAATTCTGCTCTCTTCAGCTTAAATATTTTATGTTTCAATACTTTATATTGGCAATATTTCTTCCAATCCAGGCCTCCTTATACTGCATCCTGGTATGTTTAGAATTTCGTTTCCAACCACTTTCAAATCTTGAAGCATTTGAAAGACTGAAAACCTAAAAAACTAATTTCCTAATTATGCAAATGACAAATCCACTTTAAGTGCACTTCATCATAAAAGGTTATGTATAGCATGAGCAAAGACCTAAAAATATCTACTGGAAACTTTCACTTTTAATCACAAAATGTGAAGGGACCTTGTCTTCATAGTTGAACAACATGGGTCCAACATCAATTCTGTGTCTGTGCACTGACAGTGTTCTCTGACAGAATAATTCACAGAGCTGCAAGTATAATCCAGATACCGAAAGCGAGGACTTGAGGGAATGGCCGCTCTCCTCCCTGACAGCGAAGGAGGCCGTGCGAGCCAGACAGCCCAGCTCTCTCCACACACCCTCCCACTTCAGCGTTTGGTTGGTCTTCCACACGGGGAACTGTTGGTGGGCAAGAAAATGAGCCATTGTTTAACAGAGTACAATTCATGAGCATGCTTGTCGATGACTCAACATTTTGGGGGTTGTAAAGAAAAAAAAATCCACCCTCTGATGCTCTTACATCGCTGTGTATCATCAAAGTGTGACACACTGTGCCTTCCAGGAGTTATTGTTAGTTATATTTTTGGTGTAAATACCTTCCCTGAACAACAAATTTGGTAATGTGCAAAAACAGAACAAATCATCATAGAGCATAAACAGAAAAAAGTATTTACACTCAGTTCCGTGGAAATGCCTCGATCTGTCTCCCTCAGTGAACTCCATGGAAACTGGCCTGTTACTTTGTACAAGTTGACTGAGACACTGAAAGTGAAAAAAAAAGACGGGGAAAAGCAATTACATGACATGTCCACATCAGTGCATACCAAATTAAAAACAGCATGTATGTGACATAACAACCTAGTTAATTTCCTACAATCATCACCAAGATGTTCATGTGCAAACATAAGTAGTTATCCTAATGAGGTCAAGAAATAAACTAATTAATGCAATAATACAGTTAATGTCAACATACCTGTCTTCATATCACACATGGGTGCTATTATTATAAAATCTGTATCTAAGAGCATTAAAGAGATATAGCAGTTTTAAGAAAATTCGTTTTCCTCAATGTGCAAAATTTTTGTTGTATTAGGCATTTTTGCCATTATTAGACAGATCAGTAGAGAGGCAAAGAGAGAGAGAGATGATATCAGTCAAAGGTCCTGGGCCAGATTTAAATGCACAGCTTTGTATTTACATAGTACATGCCTCAAACCACTGAGCCAGGATGTTCACTAATGCGCACGTTTACACGGCAAAGAGCTCCAAAATCTAATCAGATTATCTGCTCTATAGGAGTATCAGTATCAAGTTTCTATCGTGTATTGTTCTTGAGTTCACAAGAATATGTCAACACACAGACAGTTGCCACCATGATGAAATTAAGTCCTGCACTGCATGGACCATGGAGGCAGGATATAACAACAGTTATGATGTAGTCGTCCCATCTTACTTGCGTTCATAGTGTCCTGGTTGTGGTTTGAAGAAGGACAGACCGTAGGATGTCTCTTTGGTGCCATAGGAGAACTGGAAGGTCAGCTTCTCTGCCCGACCAAGTACATTGGGCAACTTCAGGCCCAGTACCTAAAATGTGAGAAGGTCAGGCTTTTCTAAATATTCACTCTGCAGTGATGGGCAAACAACTGCAAGACAAGCATTAGCAATAACAAAACATCTTTACTCCATTTTACTCAAAAATCTGGCATTTTAATTGAATGCTGACATCACGGTGCTCACCATGCTTCCTTCATTGTTGCCGACCATCGTGTTGTAGCTGCCCGTCATGCGTCTCAGCTCAGTTACCTCAAAGGTCACGTCGAGGCCGTTGGGAAGAGCATCCGCACCTGAAGACAAGAGGGGTACATTTGCTTGTTGTTTAGCTTGTTTTTGAATCAGGAACAGTCGTTATTTTGGGAAACATGAACACTAACTGGACACTTAATTAGAGCAGGACACATCCTCCACGTTCTATTAGCAACTTTGGCACCATCACTTGTAGAAAAATAACTTATAATTGACAATTGAATGACAGGAAGTTTAAAAGAATGCAATGCATGCCTCAAGTGACGACAGGTGACTCGAAAAAGTGTTCAGAGACATGGGGAATGAAGTAATGACTCATTGTGCATTAGGATAGCCGTACTCTTACAAATTGTTCATTCAGTGCAATCAGGCCTGCGTTACAAAAGTACATCTACCCTTTCTAAGCGTCCACAATGTGGTCAAACATTACTAAATCAATTTCATATTTCAGTCAGATGTTGATAAAAGCGAGCAGTAGTTGACAGTACCTTGCGAGGTGTCAATAACAACTTCCACTTTTCTGAAGATACCGAGACGTAGAAGCTTCTGTCTGGCTTCATGGGACTTTTTCATCACCTAAAACACCATACTTTATTGATGATCATGGCTACTCGCTTTGGGACAAAAACAAATGAGTATATCTCTGTGAAAACGTGCACTCACATCTATTAAATTCTTTGCCTGGAAAACCTCAGCAATTTCGTAAGTCAACAGGTCCTCTTTGGTTCTCCCAAGCCCGTCGACATGTACTCGCTGAACGACAACCTGAAAAACAGGAGACAAATACAGCACAGGAAGACATTCCAAATCACCATCTGGGATGTGCATTTTAGGAAAAAAAATCATTACCAAAATTCATGATGCATTATCTATAAAATCTAGAATACTCATTCTGTAAAAGTGTCCATTGAGTTTTTTTGTTTTTTTCTGTCAGTTTTATTGAAACTCTTCCTATCAAATATGTGATAGTCCTGTAAGTCTTATCTAATTACTATGCAGTACAACTCCAATCCACATATCTGCAAATATCAGAGTTAAATTTAATGCTTTCTCAGAGAAATTTGAACAAAATCTAAGACCATAAAGGTGAGAAATAGATATTTGGTCCAGGCCAGAGGTCAGTTTTAGGTAGGAATATGGTTAGTTATTAACTAGATCACTGTATGAACTGTTATTATAACTGTTTCCTTTAGGTCTGATAGCAATTTCCTGGTGCAAAACATCTATCCAGGACTTTTGTCAACAGAACTTGGGACAGGTAGGTATAAATATTTTCTTGAATTTCTCTCTACAGGTAAGGTAGGTTCATTTTCCCAGCAGTTAAGTGTAGCAGGTTAGTACACAGACAATATTGGCTTCAGTGGGGTGTTTTAAAACACCAGAAATGTTGATCTAATGCAGAAGAACTTCTTTTATTTGGACAAAAAGAAACAGATAAGTGAAATTATACAAAATGTTAATGCTTAAAATTAAGACTACTTAATGAATTTAAAGGCCAAATATTTATAAAATGGAATTTGACACATTTTAATACATCCTGTCCGAATCTTACATCCTTGTTTTCGAGAACTTCTTGCTTTGGCTCCTGCTCTATCTCTGGGGTCTCGAGGTCATCTGCATGAACTCCCAGCTCAGGCCCCTGCATGGGCAGAGGGTCGAGACTCTGCAGCACAAAGTTTAATAAAGTAGAGGTCACAAAGTGCTTAGGCAATGAAATAAACATGCACATCAAACTCATGAAATGAATTAGTCTAACACAGTAAATATAAAGATATGCCATAGAATATAAGAACAAGAGGGTAATCACAATAGTGAAAACCAACAAAAACTAATTATCTAAGACACATCACATAAAAGCAAGTCTATAAAGGTAGGCTTTGAGAGTTGCTTTAGAGGATGCTGTAAATAACCCAAACTCAGGTTGCAGTTAGAACCATCTGTTCTCACTGGGTAGCTACTAGTGTCAAACCTCTAACAGGGTTAACTGATGGAAAGCATCCCTCATTACTGGCACTAGGTGGTATGAAAAAACACAGCAGAGTGTGTTTACACTTATAGGTGAACTTAAAAGATACTTTCACCTTCAGCAGGGAAATTACTCATTGCCTACTTGCAAAAATGACAGTGAACAGAATGACTGAGCCGTGTTTAATAAACAGGCCTGCTCGCTGACAGACAACTCACTGCACACAGAGGTCAAGCTGTTAGCTAAAACATGTCAAGTCATCCTCCTTACCCTGGCATGGACGGTACCCATGCTGAGGTCTGCAGCGCGTGGTCCTGCTAAAGTTACCAAAGGTGTTGGGCGAAAAACAAAGAACTAATTCACAAATTGACCGGAAAGAAGCGAAACCCAATAAAAGGAGGCAGCCATGACACTCCCTGGCCACGCCCTCTGGCCGCTGGGTCGTGTTCAACATCCCAGCGCTGCAAAATGAAAACACAGCTGCATTTGCGCTATGGGAATGCATATACATTGGAATGAAATTATTTCAAGTATCTATTCAAGTATCTAATATTTTCAAATATCTCTGCTTGTTAATAATACGAATTGTAACAAACCTTTATAATGGAGCACTTTTCAAAGTGCTTTACAAATATTAACAGTAACAATAATACTTAGTAAAATGGGTGTGATGTGGTTTAGTTTATTGTATTTTACTTGTTCTTCAAATTTTTATTTCAGATTGTCACAATAAACTTTGTTTAAACGAGAGAGAGAGAGAGAGAGAGAGAGAGAGAGAGAGAGAGAGAGAGGATAAACCCATTGTGGTTTAAAAGCTGTTTCATCTCAAGCTGGAGTTCTCTAGCCTTGTATATGATGAAAATTTAAATCTGCTCAAACTAAATCTGCTCCATTCCTGCTGACATCTCAGGAATCCCCTGAAATTTCATTTACAAATACTTCTACTTCAAAAAGAACTTTTTAAAAAGGAGTGAGTAGTTACATGCAAGAAACTGCCAAAATACACACATTAACACTGGCGCTTTAATAGAAACAATTCAAATAATATCATTTGAAACAGCACAAAGCCCAGGCTCATCCCAGAACATCCAAATTCATATCCATATTACAACATGGTAATATAATAACATTATGCTTAAGATTGTTCATATGTTGCTGAGCTTCTCCGAAGGCCTTCCCTCCTGCAACAGAAAAAGAGAAAAGCATGACCTTCCTCAGGCAGGGAAAACCACAAATACTTGTGAACACTGTCTTTGTTCATGCTGGAAAGATGTTGGAAGTTCCTCTTACGCTTCTTGTCTAAACGTCTCATGGGATATCCTGTCTTCATTTACCCCATCAGGACATTCATTTATGTCTTTTATGCCCAGTGTGGTCAGTGCTGCAGTAAGAAGTGTTTGATTTAGTCCAGGGTGTCATTATACTGGAAAACCATTATGTATTCATATCATATTGTGTTGCATCCAGTGATGTATTGGTACATTAAACGGCATCCAAAAAACTATGAACTGTATCTGTCCTACTATATGTCACTGAGACACATGCAAGACAAATTAATGATAAATATATGCAGTTCATTATGTGATGCTGTGGTGATGTTAATTCCCCTAACCCACAACCCCTAATAATTACAAAGCATCGAGGTGTCCTGTGCTCACCCTCTTTGTATTGGGCAAAAGTAATGTATTCTTGATTGGAGGGGTCCAGGATCCCAAAGACAGCATCCACGTTGGAGTCATTGAAGAGGCTTGGCCCTTCAGCATACTTCTGCTTAGAAGCCTTCAGCTGCTCCAGCTGCTCTATGAGAAACTCTTTTGGATTCTCTGCAACAGTTCACATATTGTATTTAAAATGAAACTTTGTTGATACATGTGGGGTAATTGGATAATTGCAGCAGCAAAAGACACAGGCTTGAGCAGGAAAAAGAAAATAATAATACAATATAATAATGTAATAACTGAATAACACAAATGCAAATTAGAATTTAAAGAACAGCAGAAACAACATAGACAGACAGACAGGCAGACAGACCTGATCAGGACCATCACTAGTTTCATCTAATCAAATACATTCTAATTTACATGTACTCTACCTAACCTAACCTATAGCCTAGATGAAAGTTATGTGTCAATTCATAGATTTTGCGAATTTGGGATTTTAAAGCAACACATACAATTTGTTTTGTCTTTTCATTAGCTGCAGCATGAACTTCTGTGTTTACAGCATTGCAGCTAGGTTAGTGTGCTAGCGTACTGCAACACTTTAGCTAGTGCTCGTCAGCAGAAGGAGGCTGATAAATGTGGAACATAAACGAAACGAACTCTGACCTGGTCTATGAAAGAAGAGCATGCTCGTTAGGTTGTCCAAAAGTTCAATAATTTTGTGTTTTTCGAGGTAATCGGCTGCCTCTCTCTCTCTTGGCGTCGCCATGTTTTCCACTTCCAAACTGTTTATGCTGGTTGCTATGATACGACCTACGGTGCCGTTGTGAGATCACACAGAACCAGCAAGACCAGCGTGGCTGTACACAGATATGGTAAAACAAAAAGCATTTATTCTTCACATGACATTTGCAGCAAAGTTGAACATTCTTAACCATGGACAAAACTGTATTTCTGTTTTTTTTTTTGATGAAAAGTTGAAAAAAAGAAAGGAAATCAAGTCAGCATGAAGATATAAAGATAAAATAGTAGAGTTACAGTGACTTCAAAATGTATTGCTGGGTTTACAATCTCCATTAAGCCTTTTATCACTTATTGTAATTATTGGAGTATTTCAAAAGGGTAGGTGCACTGACAACATACTGACTGATAAAGGCTTGGAAAAGACAAATAATCTTATTCCAAATGAAGTCCTCCTGAGAAGCCAAACGGCAACAATGATGCAGGTTATTCCACTTCAGTGTGTTCCATTAAAGAGGGGGAAAAACAAAAACAGGAAATATCCCTTAATATTCACTCAAGTCCTGAAAATGACAAGCAGCAGCATACAGCTGTTGCACATATTAGAGTTTCAGCAGTCCATTTGATTGAGTGTCCATCACAGAGGTGACAGACAGTTGTATATCAGTCCAGCTTCTGTTCAGTTTGCAGCTTCTGTAAGGCTGCAGCAGCCTCTTCTCTCGCTCTGTAGCCCAGGAGTTCAGTCTTCAGCTCTCCAGGCTTGGGTGGGACCTCAGGTATACTCTGACAAACAGACAAAACAACAGCACTTATATTGACTGACAGATCAGTGAAGTACCAAGCCGTTTGTGGCTTACTGTCAAGTATGGGCTGGACTTTATGTATTTCTAATGGAAGTAGACGTAGGCAAAGCAGTTTAAGGGAATGCTGGTATGTATGTAAATGTAATTTACATAATTTCATCACTAGATTATTCCAGTGATGCACTGAGCAACGTAAACGATAACAGAGTGGATTTGTCTGTGGAGTTCATGTTTCATGTCATCTTCCATTTGAAAATACCATACTTTTCTAGACTAGAATTTCTAGGATGACCTTAAGATTTTGATTACTTTTCAAAATGATGTATGCTGACAGTAGCTCGGCAATATGACATTTAGTCTGTATCGCTCTATAGTGAGGAGTATTTCTCACAACTAATATATATGTATTGTATATATTGTAATATGTATTATGTGCAAACACTTGTATATGTATGCCTTGAATGGCATTTTTATACAGTTGGACACTTTTACAACCCTTCTACAACCTGGGCATTATCATACAGCATGCAATTTTCATACATTCACAGATTTTTCACATCTGCAATGTTTATTCTTTGACTTATCAGCACCTAGAAAAAATGTAGCCTATCAGGTGTACCATTTACAATAGTGAATTTTGTTTCTCACCAGATCAGGCAGGTAGTATTGGTGGACAACCTGTGCTCCTGCAAACATAGACAGAACACTGGCCCCCAGCATCCTCAGGTAGCGAGGCCAAGACACACCGGCTGGCATCCTCACAGACTGGCACGATTTCACTCAACCTGGAAGCTTAGAAGAAGGGAAGACCAGCTTGTAACAACGAACTACATGAGGAATGCAGCTTTATCTACTCTCCTCGCCAACGTGGGGACTAGCCAAATGTTGTCAAAAGGTAACTGCACATTACTGTCACTTGTCTGTCAGACCAGACAGTCAGACAGAGTGTGAGATCGTCATAAATGCAGCAGAGCAAGTAATGCCCTCTGACATGTAATACTATGAGCAGGAAAAGGGGTTGTTGCAGAAGAGCTGTTTACTACTAGCTAGCTAACCTGCTAAATACGTATAACTAAGGCGGAAATCAGCAGCAAATTACCTTGCTTTTATCCTGACACCAAAGAGTCCAGATCAATAAATATCCAGTGCTTCTTCAGTAGCATAATCACATGTATTGAAAACCTGTCATTGGAACCTAGAAGCAGGTCACTTTGTTTAGCTAACACAAAGAGCAGGAAAAAGTAGAAATGTCTCACTCTGTACCTATTCCGGGTATCACAAAGGCCACTTCAGAGCTGTCTCTTTCGAAGTTACACAAAGCTTAAAAAAGTACAATTTCATTACAGAAGTGATTTTGTTTTCGTTGGGGCTTCAAATGAACTTGTGGATATTCCCAAAAAAATTTGCTTTCAGTGTCAAGTCGCTCAGTTGGTTAACGCCGCATCACACACATTTGAGGGGCACAACGCGCTCCAGTTTTTCACTTTGGAGTGATTCCTTTTAATAAATAGACGATCTTTTCATTGCGTATTGCCTGTGGGGTCCTTCTGTGGTGTGAACGCGCGTTGGCTTTTCAATATACATGCCCTTTGTCGCCACCTAGTGTGCTTCAATTTGTACTGGTTAGAGTCTGTAGTTTGAATCAAAAAGTTAGTAAATCTCATGTTTGCGCTCGATAATGTGTGATAAAAACATTTTTCAAAGAAATTAATGATTATTTGTTTGTCGGTCGGTCGGTCGGTGGATAGGCCTACTTTTTAAGGTGAACACATTCTCATGTCAGTAAGTCCGAGCAGTCCACACTCCATCCAATAGGGGCGATGAAGTATTTTCATTGGCAAAAAAGACTTCCTCAAACAAAACGAAATGGTAAACGTTTAAATGGTCTTTGTTTGGGCTACATTCCAAAACCTCTCGTGTCCCTGTATGAAAATAAAAGAATAAAATGTATGACAGGTATGTGACTTTCCATATATTTTTCCGTCTCATGTAACTGAATGCCACTTGCAGTTTTAAAGCAGCTATGGGACTGTGTAATGTTGGTTATGGTTAGTAAGCTCTTAGCTGCCTCCATCTGCCGTCTTGTGCCTTATGAATGTGCTATAGAACTATCTACAGACAGCTCCTATTGCCTGTATCCATGTTAATGTATTTGACCGCAAAATGAATGTTGATTTATTCAAGTAAATCAACGGTTAAGATGGAGGAACAGCACTTTACATCACTGACGGTTCCTACGGATTATTTCCAGCAGTGGTGAGTTGGTGTTGGAGGTTGCAGGTAGTGCATATTGCTGGGTAACTTCCCTTTATGTCCTTGATGTCTTCATCTTCATGCATGAAATGGAGTAAAATAAAAAACGCCATTACAATATATAATTGAAGAGGAACCTTTTAATGCCTGTTGAGCTTAGCCTGTCTTTATCAGAGCGATACATAATGGTTTATAATCTAGGCTTGTAGTCTGTAGTAATGTAATCACTGCCACATATAATGTAATAATAACTTGTCCAAATGTGATGAAATGCCCCTATAAATAGTTAAAAATGTAATAAATTATAATGAATATATGTAATGAATTGCCATTATTATTTCATAAAGGGCTGATGATGTAACAGTACTTAATAATGTAATAACTTGTAACAATCATAAGAGTGCGATAATTTTAATTATTATATTATTAGTCAATATTCTTTATTGCATTATCACATAAAATATGTTACAGCTCTTATGATGTAATAATGCCTTTTGTAAGAATGTTTTATTATGTTATCTGTCAGTTTGTCAAACTGACAGAATTGTTTTACATTTTTTTACCCATTTAAAGGGACATTCTACTACATTCTACTAGTTATTATATTATCCAGCAGTTAATAATAGTTCATCAGTGGCTACAAGCCTCAAACCAAATTCCATTTCCAAAACAAATACAGCAAAAGCATGGATCTCTCCCCTTCAAGCCCACTTCATAGGAATCATGACATGTTTTTGGACTTTGTTTGTAAATCCTATGTATTATTTGTATTTCTTTATTCCATTTCAGACAACATTACAAGCTAAGCATTTAGTTGTGTTTGGAGTTATTTGTGGCTGTCACAGGCAAGTGCACCAGGATACAAAAGTGATCAAATACTGCACATGACACCACTGTGGCCCAGTTTAAATTTGGGAATGAGGAACAAAATGAAAGTATGACTTGGATCGGGGTAATGAATGAAATGCAGAGAATACAAACAGGTGTACATCAGTGCATGTAGTATGTTTGGAAGTGTTTTTTATTCTGTGGTTCACCTTCACCCATTTATTCACACGCTCACTGAACACCAAAGACATATTTTGATTTCTCCTCTTCTCTATCCTCCCTCTGTCTTCTTCTTTTGCCTTCCCTCTTCCTCTGTCTTCTTCTCTGCATCGTCTTCCTCCTCGTATCGCCTTATCCTTCTCTCTCTCTCGTGCCCTCCCCGTCCCTAAGGTACCAGTCCAGCCAGCAGCACCCCGAGGCCCAGCATGTGATGCCGTATCACAACATGGGCCAACACGCAGAAGGTCCCAGAGAGGAGCCTGTCATGGCCGAGCTGTCCGTCCACCAGGAGCTACCTCTTCAGCAGGATTTCCTCTCACACCAAAACTCTCTTTCCTCGTCTTTCCTCCACCAAGAGCTGGCTTATCAGCAGCACTTCAGGCAGCACCAGCAGCCTGTGGACCAGCACCCGCCTCACCTCCAGTTCACAAGGCTGCAGCAGGAGCCAAGTGTCCAGCAGCAGCCTCACCCTGCTGCTGATCCAACTGAAGGTACTGAAGTGCTCAGTGAACCCTCTCAGAAATCTCAAAAATCTGTGCTTGGCTCCCGCGTGCAAATGAATTATATGCAGGTTGTTTGAAGCTACATACATTTGAAAGTGCAGACCTTGTTCCTATATGCAATAGTTTCATCATTTGGCTCTGTGCGTGTCACTAGACTGAACAGGAACTTTTGAATTTTTGGGTAAGCTTGGTGTATGACATTTTTACAGCTCCAAAAAAACACGAAACTATGTATTTAATTTCCTCTCTTAGGCCTATAATATTTTGTTGTGAAATGCACCAACAGTTTCCACCTGGTTGTGCGCAGATGTTCAACCAGCAGAAAACGGCCCTTTGTTTAAGTGCAAAGTGGCAGAGTAGTTGCTTTGAACCTGAACCTGTCTTGTCAGTCACTGTCGTCCATCACCGCAGACTGTAAAGAAACTCCTCCTCTCTCCTAGCTGCGACGCCAGTGAGGAAGAAGAGAGGGAGGCCTCCCAAACAGCAGGCCGAGGAGGGCAAGACGCAGGAGGAGATCGACGAGAACGAGGCTGCCAAGAAGGCCAAAAGGATTCTCAACCGCTTCAATGGCATGTCAGTGGCTGAGGTTATGGCCAAAACCCTGCCAGACGTTATTACCTACAATCTTGACATTTTGATTGTGAGTTATCTATTGAGGACCAGAATTTCTTTTTTTTTTTAATTTGAAGAGGAGGCAGATTGGCGTTCAGTGCCAAACTGCATGAGGGAAATACACAATTTTGCAAGTGGACTTTTGCACACATGCACATCTGTGTGAAAGTCTCAGTCGCAGAAGAAAACAATAACTCTCATGTCTCTTGCCAGGTTGGAATTAACCCCGGACTACTGTCAGCCTTCAAAGGACATCATTACCCCAACCCAGGAAACCATTTCTGTATGTTGTAATTCACTTTCACTACAGTCAGTAGATAATACATGATATTATTCATTTTAATGGAAAATTTATGATTGTAATTTGTGTGCTGATGCTGCCCATTACCCACAGTTTCAGCACTGCACAGTGCTTTGCAATGCCATCATTAAACAGCTAAGCGCTGCAGTGGGTCCAGGTGCCACACATTAATTGTACATTGGAAAAATTCCTTAACCGCATGAATTACTAGTGTGGATCCAGCCTCACACAAGGCCCAGTTCATATGAATTTGCCTGATAACATCATGCAAATTTTAATTTTGCAATGTGTCGCCATTCTCTTCCTCTGTGTTCCAGGGAAATGTCTGTTTCTCTCCGGTCTGACAGACGAGCAGCTTAACTACATGCACGACACGAGCCTGCCGGAGAAGTACAGCATCGGCTTCACCAACATGGTGGAGAGGACCACGCCTGGAAGCAAGGACCTCTCCAGGTGAACATTCAGTCTTAAAAAAAGGAGTATGTTCTTATTTCTCATTCACATTTGGGTGTCACTTTTACCCAGAGTGACACAGAATGTGTGTAACAGCAAACTAAGTTTAAATTCTCAGAATTTATTTCCTGATATTGTAATCAACCGGCAGCAAATAATGCAGGGACTAATATCACAGAGCCTAAACAACATATTGTAGTGTCCCTTGAATGATCATGCGTGTTAGAAAAATGCCAAGTAAAGAAACAGGCAACAGGGGGAAATGGTTGACAAGATGTGTCAGTTATTTTCATGCTGTTTCTAACATATATATATTTTTTCCCAGTAAGGAGATCCGTGAAGGAGGTCGGCAGTTACTGGAGAAGTTACAGAAATACAAACCATTAATAGCAGCTTTTAATGGGAAATGTAAGAATATTATAACACATGCTATTTTGCTCTTTCGTTATGCTTACTTCGGTTACCCATATTGGATGTCTTATCCATTCAGTCATTTCCTCCATTGTTGTTCTTTGGCAGGTATTTACGAAATCTTCTGCAAAGAAATCTTTGGTGTGAAGGCAAAAAATCTGGAGTTTGGTTTACAGCCCTACAAAATCCCAGAAACTGGAACGGTAAGTTCTCAGGCAGCAGGAACAGGTGGAGCTACTCTGAGATAGACTCAGTATTGTGACCACACAGTCAAGAGTCCTACTTCATATCATGTTTCCTTCCACCTAGGTGTGCTATTTGATGCCCTCATCAAGCCCCCGCTGTGCCCAATTTCCCCGCGCGCAGGACAAAGTGCATTTCTACATCAAGCTGAAGGAGCTACGAGATCAGATCAAGGGCATGACACCCAGCCGCGAAGTGGTGGAGACACAGTACTCCTTCGATTTGCTGCTGGCTAAAGGTAAACACTTTACCTGTACAGCTGAAACATTCCATTTTGGAAGTAAATTTACCTCTGGTTTTTCTTACAGGGAATTTGTTCATTAGCCATGATATCTTATTAACAGTGTGAAATAGAATTACCATGAGCTATCAGATTATAAAACAACTATGTTAGGGTTGCAAATAAAGATTACTTACATTGTCAATTACTATATCACCAATTAATCATATAATCATTTAATCTGTAAAGTATCAAAAATAATGACATATGCCATTTGCCAGTTATCAGACCCTGAGGTGAGATTTTTTAAAGTATTCATTTTTTTAACAATATGAAAAGGAGAAAAGCAAGAAACATTAGCATTTGAGAAGCTATAATCTGGTGTTTTTACTTAATGAATGACTACAACAATTAAGGAATTATCGAAATTATAATCAAAAAATGTTCTTTCTTAGTGACTCCGGGAGAATCACTGAGAATGACACTGAGAACCATGTAGACTCAAATGTCAAATTACACGCTTATTCAATGGTTTTTGTCAGTTGAGTCTAAAGGTTCCTCACTTCAATTAACCCTCGGCATTTTGCCTGTGCACCTTTGAGCCTGTGTTGAGCTTTTGAACAAAAATCTGCTCTGTGCTGTCACTTTTATAAACTCCCTAATGTCTGAGCATCTGAGGTGAAACTCTGATTCCTTGCAGAGGATGCTAAGAGGATTGCAATCAAAGAGGAGCAAATGGACCCGGAGTATGAGAGCTGTGGTGGGGTGCACGAGGTCGCCAGGCAGAGCAGCAGCTACTGCAGCACCTCTACCACAGGAGACAGGTGAGGAAACATGACATTGCAAGGAGGTAGTTAAACACAGTAGAAAAAAAGTCTTTCCTAGTGTACGTTTAAATTAAATGAAAAGTTACAACTTTTTGTGGGTTGCATAATTTGTTGCAGTTGCAAAAACTCCTAAGAACATGTTAACATGTCATATGCAAATACATTACATCTCAAAACATTGCAAGTATATTATATTATAGATTATTCCACTAGGCAGATAGCATTATTATTAGTATAGTTATTCCACTTTATTACATCCCACTGTGTATTACTAGTACTGCCTATTTAAATAGTTTTCTAATAGTGGTCTGAAATTAAATTATTTGTTTTGAACCTGTGGTAATGTCTTCCAAGTGCCCTTTACAGACGTCTAAGTAAAGACGCATTTCGTCTTTACTGTGGTATCTTTTAGGAACGGACAGTAAAGTCCAGGCATGAACATCATGAACATCATGACTTAACGTAACCAGTGGTCGTTTACTGAGCAGACAACGGAAATCAGCTGAAACAGTAGCAACATACCTTACCTCCAGCTGGTCCTTTGAAGACACCACAGAAGAAGAAGACGAAGAAGAAAAGAAAAGGAAGAGAAGTCATCGGGTCATACAGTTTCGTTCATGCTGAGACATCAGGATGAATCACACAAAAGAGGAATTGCCTCCAATTTCAAACACTTTGAAACAGACTGTTCATGTTTTTGGTCTTATGGTTTATTTTATTTTATCTTTTTTTATAACTATTTATTGCATTTCATACAGCATGTGTGTCCAGTGACTTATTTTTGTATTTTGAAAGAATGGAATTTTATTATTTGTGTAAAGGTGGAATTTTACTCTGGAATTTCTAATTTGTGATTACAGAGCTATTAAATTTGTTGTAAAACTGATTTCAACATTTACGTTGTGTGATTGTTGAAGCTGTTCGTGTTAAAGTGCATAACCTAATGATTTATGAGAAACCTTTGGATTTGACAGTTTGACAACACAAGCTTTGAAAACCAATGAATAGTTAGATTTTCACATTAAGGTGCTAGGTTAGTGGAACGACAACAAACTGGCCTTTATTGGCTAATCTGACCTCAGTTAAGTAAACTCTCAAAAGAATGTGAAAACACAATAGGGAGCAAATCCTTACTGAATGAAGCAGCAACTGTCTGAAATGCTTTGGCTACATGCAGAGCTTACATGCCTTCATGAGGACTACCTCAGAGAGGTCAGAGGCGCATACAGTTATAACAATATGTTGTTTTTGTGCAGTACACTTTATGCTCAGGGTTACTCAGAAGCACAGTGCCACATTTTTTATATTGAGTACTAAGACTCAGTTTTGGCTGTTCGCTCCCATCAACCAGTGAACAATTATGTTTCTTATTTTTTCTGATTATTTCTGATGATAATGACTAACAGGACATACTCTTAAGAGTGATCAGTAACTGCTTTCAAGTTTTCTTTTGTGAGAAATATTAGCGTTGTTTTCTTGAACTCATACAAATCATGTATCACTGTTGCAAGAGCACGATGACTTGAATTTGTTTTGATGATGCAGATTCTTGGTGACTTGTTCACATCCATCCCATCCATGTACTCAATGTACCTCAGTTTAATTTGAATCCAAATAGAGTTACGGCTGAATCTTCATAGAGAAACACTAAAGTACAAAAAATAGGAAAGGGAACCTGATAAAACGTATCAAAACTCCAGGATGCTTATGGCTTGCATTCAGGAGTCATGGCATGTTAACAGTTTTGATCTTAATCTGGCCATTATGTCATTATTAGTAGTATCAGTAGTAGTAGTAGTAGTAGTTAGGCAGCACGGTGCACAAAATAGCTGTCCCAAAACTCTCATATAAATGTATAAATCACATATAAATGTATACAGAAGGAGACAGTTACTTTTCCTTTTCCTTTTAATTTGTAATTACTTTGAGAACTTATGTAATAACATAAGATTGATTTCAACCCAAAAGGATCTTTGTAACAAACTACATATCCCAGAATCCTCTATTAAAGAAAAACTGAATCCCTTGGACTCTCTAATCACTGAAAAAGAATTATTGGCTTTACACCAACACATGGAACCACAGATTGCATCTACACCCTTCGCATGCCCACCAGAAAAAAAACATTTTCTCTTGCTTTATGTATTTCAAAAAGGCATTGGATTTAGTTTGACATCATGGTCTAATCCTAAAATTAATTGAACATGGCTTTTGACATAATTTAAATAATGTATGAAAACAATAAATATGTTAGATTCCTTTGCCAAAGGCTGAGGAAAGATCAGGGCTGCAGTCTTGGCCCCACACATATATATTAACGAACTGGCTTCATCCCGAGAAGAATCACTACTCCTGGCATCATGTCTGCTGATGAACAAATCTGTCTACTATCTGTCTACTCTGTCTACAAATCTGTCTAAAAGTGTCTACTTTTATGATTTAACAGTGCTCGCCCCATCTAAGGAAGCAGCATCTAGATCATTTACAAAACATTTGTAAGACCTGGGCTCTGTCGGTTAATCTGGAAAACACCAGAATTATGATCTTCCAGAAATGGTCCAGAGGTCAGGGAAATCAACTGAGTTTTTACTGGAATCCAGTGCATACAGCACACTCACAACTACACACACCTGGGACTTAAAATCACCTCTACAGAAAACTTCGACCTGGCCGTGAATGAGCTCAGACACAAAGGAAGAAGGGCTTTCATCCACAGTGATAGATATTCTTGTTAAAACCTGGCTAAAAATGTTACACTGAAGCAGCATCGAAGTGGAGTATGAGCCCCCCTCACTAATAAAGAATTTAACAATTGGGACAAACTTTCTATTGAAACCATACACTGAAATGAACAAAAGTATTCTTAAAATGCACAAAAACACTGCAACTGTTTTCCTGTATTCATGTTTTGTCACCTTGACTACAATAAGTAAGCCATAGTCCTGTGTTGTTTAATGTCGACTGTTAGTATCTAAGTGCTTTGACAAAAAATTTCTTAAATGTTTAAGATTCATATTGAATTGAAATTGAGAGAGATCCAGAGAGAGAGGTGAGTTTGCCACGGTGACTGCACCAAAGCCGCAAGCATGACATTTGTCAACATCACAACCTGAGGAGCCAATAGAAAACAGCCTCACAGAGTTTAAAAGCCGTACGGCACATACCAATATTTAAATAGGGAGTGTATAATTTTGGCTGTTACTATTTTGTTTTATATGCTACGCAAAATTTACATTTTTTAAAAGATATTTACTCAGTGAAGTTTATTAGTGTCACACCGTTTTGTTTATGTGAATTTAGTTCAGTTAGCTCAATTGTAGCTCAGGGTGTTTTTTCTCGACAATCCCAAATCTCTAACTTGGGATCTTCCGGTGTCAAAGTTGACTTGCACTGCTGTCATGTCTTTGTTGCCTACTGCTTCTGTAGTAATGACGAAATGAGAAGCGCGGAATAAATGAAAACATACCAGGTTGTTTTACAGAAGAACCACGTTCAGTCTAAACTATAGCAGGTAAGTTTACATTTATAAATACGGGCTGATTTTGTTCGTTTTTCGTGATGAAGAATCTCAGTGGAAGCAGAACCATTCATCCATGCTAAATTAGCCGATTGGCTGTTGGCTAACGTTAGCTATGTTTGCTAGCAGCCGGTGCTTGCCAAACTCGCCAGCTAACTTCCTCAGCATTAATACTTACTACCATCCACAGTATAGTATCAGCGACGGTCACCCATAAAAGAAATGTAATTTAAATTTGTGGTGCTATCTGCAATTGGCGTAGGTGAAACCTAATCTAAAATGCCAGATGGCTCACCCGATTAATTTAGCTTTAGCTTTATAGCTTAGCTATGAATTGAGCTAACAGTTATTTAAACCTGAGCAAGTGGAGGTGTCTTATCATAGGGCTTTGTGTGCGGTTCCTGCGATTTCCAATGTTAATTTAACTTGACTGTTCATAAAATACATCTGTACGTAAAATTATAACGTCATTATCATTTGTCATCATTGCTGCTATCTTTTGTTTTTATTGTTTACACTGTGTTCTTTAGTTCCGGGCTTATTGCTTTGCCCTGGCACATGCGTTCAGTTTCATACACTGCCAGACTCTTGATTTGCTAAACCACATGTCTATCACCCAATTATGTGTCCTCAACATGAATATTGATTTATTTAACAAAGTTAAACCACCCTAAAGATGGAAGAAAAGCTGTATGGATCACTGCCTGTCCCCTCGGAATATCTCCAACAGTGGTGAGTCCCCGTCCCCACCAAATTGTGGCCCAGCAGGACTCACATTTTGTACAGAATTCCTCTGAATGGCCAAGTGTGATGAAAATGAAATGAAAGCATGTGCACCCAGTCACCCCTCTAACTATTGTTTCACTGATGTGTGATTTGCCAGTATGCCATTTGGATTGTGCACCATGCTTTGGTGGTTAAAATCATTGTGTGTACCATCTTGTTGTTCCATAGCGATTTTCTGTGTGTGTGTGTGTGTGTGTGTGTGTGTGTGTGTGTTTAATACTGGGAGCAGGAAACTAAGTGTTTTGATGAGTGGGGAGTTTTTGCTCTGGTTTTTTCCCCTCTATGATGATGATATGTTTTGATCTGCGACCTTGTTACTAACCACCAGCGAGCTTAAAGTGTGGGTGGCTGATATAGTGAGAAAATCAGTGTAAGAGACGTACACGTAGAGAAAATAAATGGTCAATAAACACATTTGAAATGTAGAATTAGTGCCCTGCCTGTTCTGTTTCTTGATTAATAGAGGTGCACTGACACCACTTTTTCAGAACTAGTATGAGTATGGACCCAAGTAGCACTCAGTTTACAGTTATATTGGCCTGTTATTAAATAATTCTGCGTTCGTAAAGTAATGTTTTGATTATTGTATAACAGTACTCAGTCAAGTAAAATAAAACCATAATGAGAAAAAATAACAAAACACAACATACTCAGAATAAAATAACAGATAAGAAAAAGTGTGGTAGATTGTACCTAAAAGGGCAGATTGGCATTTTGCTGGTAAAGTCAAGACTTCTCTGATAAACAGTAGATGTTAAGCTAAAAACTTTACAAGTAGCAGCATTTTTTGTGTTTTTTTTTTTTGTTTGTTTGTTTTTTTGTACATGTAAGGAGACATTTTTGTTCCCACTAGAAGAGATTTATATAGCACCAGAGTGACAGGGACAGTCTTGTTTGCCAGTCTGCCAGTGCATAAAGAATGACACAAAGTAGTTTTGGTGGTGCTTTGTAACACCATCGGTGAGAATTTTGATGCCATACTACCGTCTGTCCGTTCTTTTTGTTTTTTGTTTTTTTTTCAAGGACATTCCACTGCATGTTAGTTTTTTGTAGTTGGTATTAATACGTGTCACTTGTATCCTCCTTCTTTTTTTTCTTTTTTTCTACTGCCCTTAACCACAGGATTCAGTCTGCCCAGCAGTTTCAAGCGCTTCAGGCTCAGTATTCAGGCCTCAACCCTCAACACCAGCCTCACTACCCAGAGGGACAGACACTGGAGCGGCCCATGGCAAACATGGCTGCTAATCCAGAAGCCATGATGGAGCAGCAGGAGCCTGCCAACCTAGCAAAACGTACTGTGATGCCTTTTGGATATAACTTTCATGCTGTATTTAGATGAGTGCCACACAAATTGTAGTGGATCAGGTCCCAAATGTCTTTGTTTGCAATGAAGTTTTGATGCAATGCATCAGATAACACCAAGTCTGCACGATAATGGCTAAAATGATGATGCAAATTATTTTGTATATTGAGATCACAAGTATTACTCACAGTAATTGCTCTTTTTTTGCATGTTGTCTTGATGGGTTTTAACCATGGTGGACTTTCCAAATGAAATGTTTGAATATTGCATATATGCCAGTATTCTCTGATTTCTTAATTTTGGAGACTAAACTTTTGACATAATATTTCACAAAATGAATTATGCTGCCCTTGATTCACCCATCCAAGCTGGACAACTACCTCACCAAAAATACTGATTTTTAAAGACGTGTTGGTATTTGAGGGTCAGAGGTTCCCTAAAAAGATGAAGACACCTTTAGACTTCAGCCAGGATCATGCTGACAAGATTTTAGTCCTATGTGATAATAACATGCTGACTAGCCAGCATGTTTATGTTGAAAAGTAAATTACAGCCATAATTTCTGGTTTCAGAACTGGTTCAGAATAGTGTTGTGTTTGGCATAGCAGGTTACTAAATTTAAAAAAAAATCTGAATCCATTGGAGGTATGTGAAACACAAGAGTGACATTGAGTTTTTATGAATTCTTCCACTAGCCGCAGCCAAAAAGAGAGGCAGATCAGCACAACCCAAGACACCCACAGAACCCAAACCACCGAAAATCCCCAAGGCACCGAAAGGCACCGAAGGCGCCCAAGGACCCTAATGCGCCAAAGGCCAAACCAGGCCCCAAGCCCAAGAAAAACAAGCAGGGCGAGGCGGATGGCAAACAGGAGAAGATAGACGAGAGTTTCAAGAAGGTGAAGAGGAAAGTGGACCGCTTCAATGGAATGACTGAAGAGGAAGTCATGACAAAAACCCTCCCAGACCTGCTGGACTACAACCTGGACTATGTCATTGTAAGATTACCTTTGGAACAAGCACTTAGCTGTGGTGAATGAGTTTAAGAAATGTTACCGTAAGATATGAAAACACCCTCTGTTCTTCTTTCAGATTGGTATCAACCCAGGTCTCATGGCAGCTTACATCGGACGATGGTTCCCAGGTCCTGGAAATCATTTTTGTAAGTTGCTTGACATTTTTGGTGTACAAAATCTGCCCTAGCATTGGTAATTAAGTTCATATTCTGGTCTTGACTTGTTTTGCAAATGCATAAAAAATAAAGGAAAAAAATCTGATGATCACTCTTGAGCGTTGTTGGTTTGAGGGTCTGGACTGCTGAGAAAAAAAACAGGTTTATTACGTGAATAAAACATGTTATTGTGTCTATGAGCAACTGTCCAGACGCCCATGAAACATTCATTATAATTGAAACATACATCTTGTTCTTTTCTTGTTGGTCATATCACACACATTAAATCCTTCCCTGTTGTGGATTTCAATCTTTTTTTTTTTTCTTTTTTTTTTTCTTTTTTTTAGGGAAGTGCCTTTTCCTCTCTGGATTCACTGATGAGCAACTGAACCACATGCACGACACCACACTACCTGTCAAATACAAAATTGGCTTCACCAACATGGTGGCCAGGGCGACGCCGGGAAGCAAAGACCTCTCCAGGTAGGTGCATGAGCAACACAAACGATTGGCGCTAAACTGCAGATGCAGTCGTCCAGAGTAGATTGTTGTACTTTTGTATCAGCGAGGCAGTAAAGATTTAAAGCTGCACTTGCTGCCTTTGCATGTTGGAGGCTTCAGATGGCAGCAAAAGACAGTTTAAAAATTTGACCTGCAGTAGTGAGAACTCATGTAACAGAGCATCAGCATCAGTTAACTACACATAGCGAGCTCTGGATGGAGAATCTACTCTTAAATTTAGATCAGTTACTTGCCGTGGACGTCGACAGATTGCTTCATGTGGGAAAATAGGGCAAAACTACTATAGTTTTGCGAAAGGGCAGGGAAATTGGTGTCAAGCATAAGATGAGTTAAAACCCTCAGTATAAAGAATATTTCACATCATGGTTGGGTTGCAATGAAATATTCATTCTTTTGCACATTTATTTATTCTTGAGAAACACTGGGTTCACACTCATTTTCAGTGTTGTTGAAATACAATATCACAGACTAGAGGAAACTAACTGCAAATGCAATCATTTTCTTTTGTGTATGTTGTTGCTAGAGGCATCTTGCAGCACCTTTTGGAACTGAGCCTCTTAATCTTTAAGGATATGAGTGATCCTCTGCTATACAGGGGTCTGTTCTCCTTGTCTTTAGCTCCTGTAGAGCATCCAGCTGGCTCTGTGATCCTTTTGCTATTGACTGACTTTGAAAGCACTTTGAAAATGTGTGTGTGGGAACCCTGTAACCTTTTTCTTCTCTTTTTGTTGCATCAGTAAAGAGCTACGTGAAGGAGGCAAAATTCTCACAGAGAAGTTGAAGAAATACAAGCCTCTCATTGCAGTTTTCAATGGAAAATGTAAGTAATTATTCACTTCAGAACAGTAATTGTTACATTTAAATTATCTGCTAATGATAATTCATGTAACATTTCTTTTCTCAGGTATATATGAAATGTTCTGCAGAGAGATGTTCGGTAAAAAACCAAAGACCCTTGAGTTTGGTTTGCAGCCGCACAAGATACCCGACTGTGACGTGGTAAGCACACGACGACATTCTTGAAGAATGAATATTGTCTTAAAAGTGCATTGCTGACCATGCGTTGTCTTCCACACACAGGCACTATATCTCATGCCTTCCTCTAGCGCCCGTTGTGCCCAGTTCCCCCGAGCCCAGGACAAAGTCCACTTCTACATCAAACTGAGGGAGTTGAGGGATCAACTGAAGGGCGTCAAAAGAAGTAATGAGATCGAGGAGGTCAACTACACCTTCGACCTGGGATTGGCCAAGGGTAAGAACGGGCCCAACGGGCCCGTATGCATCTGAACGTCCTGCCAAAAATCCTTCTTTTCTTCCAGCCAGTAGACGTTTATTAAGTTTGGTCAGAGCATGTTAGCCATTCAGTTTATGCTTCCCTTCTTTGCGTTAACAGAGGATGCCAAGCGAATGGCAATAAAGGAGGAGCAGTACGACCCCGGTTACGAAGACGCCTATGGAGGAGCGTATATTGCGGGAGGACCTGAGGGAGGCCAGGCCGAGAGCCAGAGCAATGGTCACTGTACGTTCTCAACGACCGAAAACACAGGTAACTATACAAACTGAGCTAGAAGCTAAGCCTGGATATAACGCATATTTTTGTGACAACTTTGAATGCAACACCCATTTTGAAAAACTTGATTTTATTTCACTTACCCCCTAGCTGTTATGTAGGACAGTGGTGATGCTGTCTTCCTCTTATTGATGTACTGGAACCGGAAACTAGCTGGATGCTCCCAATGCTAATGCTAGGTTAGCCATCTGCTATTGAGTTGTACTTCTCTCTAGCTAACATTCTGAAAAATAACCGCCTTAACCACTACAGGTGATAAATAAACGAAGTTTGGGTTTGATGATGTGTGTCAGAATTTTTGTAATCCAAAATGGCCAAGTTGACCGTTATTTAAAAAAAAAAAAAAATCAATGGTAGAACAATTTTCATGTCTGGCAGCTCTGGACGTAACCGAAAAGCACAATGTGCTTTCACACAAGAAAATATAGTTCTACCATTGATTTTTGCTTATTTTATAAAAATGGTCAACTTTTTTACGCCATTGTGGATTACAAAAATTCTGACAAACATTATCAAACCCAAACAAAGGCAGTTATTTTTCAGAATGTTAGCCGGGGGGAAGCACAACTCAATGGCAGGTGGCTAACAGTTAGCATCTGGATCATCCAGCTAGTTTCCAGTACATGGAAACGATGAGAAGAAGATGGCACCACCAATGTTCTACATAACAACTAGGGAGTAAGTGAAATAATATCAAGTTTTTCAAAATGGGTGAACTATTCCTTTAATGTGATGTAGGGGCAGGTTGGTCTTTCTGGTGGCAATTGTTTTAAACTATGAAATACCCTTGAATTGCGTATTGCTATATAAACACTCTTTTTGAGATTGAGACAAAACTACTGAGTCACTTCCAGCTCCAGAGGTGCTGCTCCGTTGCTGACTCGGTTTCCCTGTAGAGATCATCACACTGTCATCCTCGGCACTGCGTTTGACTCTGTATGTTCTCCCTCCTCAGAAACAGCAGAGAGCGCAACCACTTCTCAGACGGCAGAAGGCCAGCTCCCAGACGGACAGTGGATGACCCAGTCGTTTGCAGATCAGATCCCAGACATCGGCGGTGGAGTGAAGGAGGCCAGCATATAAAGAAACAGAGTTCAAAACAGCCCAATTATGACATGCAGAGACTTGAACCAACTTAGTCCTTAACACCTTTTCTCAAGTTATAGATTTTTTATTCTATTAGTGTTGTAGTGAAATATATACACATATAGATGGAACTGCCCAAATTTTTAGATTTTGCAGAATTTTCTGTAGTTTTTATTCTCTTTTTGGCCTTGTATACATATATCATTTCCTTCATGGCAGTCTTTTTAAAACATGAAATCAGGGACTTGACAATGATGCTTGACTGTCCTTGGAGAAGGTCATGTATTTAAACTTTTGTTCTGCTTTTGTACTGTACTGTACTGCACGGTGATGCAGTAAGTGAATCATTCATGTCTACTGTTATGGCAGTAGATAGAGCTACAAATGGATATTTTATAAGTTTGAGTGATCAGAAACTGTCTGATGTGAAGCTGTGTGGAGAGGCAAGGACTTTACTAGCATTCTACTGTTTTACATCCATTGTGCTTTGAACTGGCCAAACAGTGAGCGACCAGTGACCTCTTGACAAAATCAGGCTCATCATGGATGTTAGTGATTCCACAGGAGGAATTTCTGGCAAGCCTCTCATCACTGAGTTACAAAACTCAAAAGGGTGCTATTTTAATCTTTTTTGTTGTTGTTATTATTGTTGTTTTTTTGTTAGGAATTTTAATGTTATGTTTATGAAAATGTCATTCACAAGGACGTTTCTGAAATATGTCCATTAAAATGTCTTCATGGTGCTTTTCTATATTATTTGACTTATTATGGTCATTGATTGTAGATGTGGTGACTCTTGGTGAGGGACAGTGTTATTTTAAAGACTAAAATATAGATTGAGGGATTTGACACAATGTCAAGATACATAACAGCAACACGGTTCCTGACATACTACTTTTGTGTTATTGTGGGGTTGAAATGTACTGAAGAGAATTTGGACCACATGAAAAAAAAAAGGCTAGTACTTGACAATACAGTACACAAAATTGTATGTAGCTACCAATGAATGAATGAGGAACAAATCAGGAATGAACTGCTGAATAGATGACAAGGAGTTCCTGAATGAATCTGAATCAACTGACTCAACATATCTGAATCTTGGTAACCACGCACAATTTTGTGTAGTGTATTGTAAAGTGTCAACAAAAAGCGACCTCTGAGATTAACCTCACAATTCTGAGGAAAAAGTCAAAATTCAGATTGTCATGTTTTTATCTTCATGTGGCCCTAATCCCCCTCTGCAGACATGCAACACTTCACAATTCTGTATAAACAAACCAAAACACAACAACAATGTAATTACCACTTTGCTTTATAATCGTGTGGCTGAAGCATCACAAAGAGTTCTGTATGTAAGAAATGGCAATTTCCAAAATCAATGCTGTTAAACATAATCAAAATAAATGTATCTTTTGCTTTCCCTCCACAGAGAGGTTAGGGTCGTGCAGAGCAGCAGCTTTAGCAGCACAACATAACAGCTTGAACCCATGCATATATAAAAAACATAATACCCAACAGCTTGTAGCAATGAGGTTATTTAGTAGACATGTCTGGAAAAGTAACAGAGGTTGCACAGTCACCAAGATTGAGAAATAATCTGATATAAAGATGTTTTACTATGCCCTATCATCATTTAATATCGCGTGAAACTGAAGCTTTTAAACAAAAGGCATTTACACTTTCTGCTTTAAACAGCCATGGTCAGGTAGCTCTTCCAGGTTCACAGGAAGTGATGCGTTCTGTATTTGTGGCAGTGTGTGTTCAGAATAAACAGAAGGAGAACTGAAGGGTAGATGGCATGAGCAGTGACAGACTGACAGAAAAGAGCGCTATATAAACACACTTCATCAACAGAAAATTCAAGTGAAAAGACGTCACAGTATTGCATGTGGGTGTCATAAAAAAACAGGGATGTCAGATTAACATTTGAAGGGTGTTTACTGTCCGTGCAAGTTTCAGTGCTTGGTGCATGTGAGGCCTCTGGTTTATACTGGAGATGGTGAGGATGTTTGGAGCTGTATGAAGTTGAGGAAGGGAGAGGTGGTCCAGGTTATCTTCGGTGTCCCCAAAGAAGTTCTTGTTGGAGGGAGGAGGTGATTGTTGAGGTCAAGTTTTGAACATGTTTTCCTCTCTGGTTCCTCAGCTGCTGACCGGAGGAGCGCTGCTGCAGCCTCGCTCTGGAGGCACACTGAAAATCACAAAAATCAAAAAGAGTCCTGGTGGATTTGTAATGACATCTCCATTCAAAGGCATTTACTTTCATTGCAGAGGCCATGGAAGTAATGTGATTTTTTTTGTGACTGATGTCCTTTTATTTCAAATGATGGATTTTTTTTTTAAAGAATGAAATAGAAAGATTTTACTTGTGGTTTATGAAAGGCTAAGTCCAAGCAGCACTGTGAGTTGTGTGTATATAGTTTATGTTAAATGGCTTTTTCTGTACTTCCACATGCAACAAGAAATTTTTTTCCATCTTGTTCTTCACTAAGGGCGGAGTTTTCATTTTGGGATGAAATTCTTGGAACACAGCTGAAAACAGTGCACTTTCATGTGTTTTGGACACACACCTGCCAGTATCCTCACTTCCACGCCTCCACGTCTGTCTGCAGAAGTCCGAGGCCAACGTCAACAGCCTGCGCATTGCCGTGCAGCCTGACAGTATCACACTGCCACAATAAAAGGCCTTCATCACATCAAAACAATAATTATGACAATAAACCTTACCAGTTTTCAAGTTGCAAAATGATTTATGGACAAATTACACACATAAATTAATAATATAAAGAAAAATGGCGGCCATCAGTGAAAAACAGTTAAATAATTTACAAATTCAAATCCACATTGCATTTATACATCGATGAACTTCACCTTTAACATATTGCACAATGACATCTGGTTACATGATGAAGCCACTGTTTCACCTTTTGGCTAGAAGGAAGGTGATCTCTACAGGCAGAGTGCAGGGGATCAGCAGATAGGAAGCCACTTTGACTGGAAGGAACTCGGTGACCTGGGACAACAGACCACCAGCATGTCTGTCCCTGCACCCCTCACACAGCACTACAAGACACACACACACACACATATGAACACACACATATATATGCACACAAACACACATAATGCGGACATAATTCATCTGTACCACAATCCATCTGTACCTTATTTATAGTTACAACCTGTTAGACATTTCAGGTTTGGGGGCAATCCACATATGGAGCTAATTTAGTGCCAAAACAAACAAACATGCTCTTTTATAAAATTTATAAAAAATTTTTGAGATTTTTGAGAAAATCCCAGCAGCAATAATGTGCCAAAAGTTACATGATATGTTTTGTGTTTGTATTACTTAAAACATCTGTAAAGAAAATGATTTTTATTTGCAAAAACAAATTGTTTGTTTGTTAATGGTATTTTGCAAAATGCACTGAGAATCATAGAGCATGTTTTGTTTGTTTTGGGACTAAATTATCTCATTAATCCACTTTAACACATTTATTTGAGGAACTAAAATATCTTCCAAATTCATTTGGAAATCTGTTTGCCGAAAAAGCATCTTATGTCCAAATGAATTATTGAGAATGAGGGCTATTTGAATTGCTAGAAGTGCAGGTGCTTCAAATGTGATTAAGATGAAGTGCCTTGCTTAAGGGCAACTTTACAGAAGCTGTTTGGGGCAGGGAGACGGTTCGTTGTTGCTCGTAGGGTTTGAACAATCAACCCTCCAGTCACAAACCCGCTTCAAATGAGTTAAACCTAAAAATATGACCTCATTTCTTACCTTTTTTTGATGATAACTGGACAGTTTTACATGACTTGCTGGATGTTGCAGCAGGTAGGTGGATATATGTTTTGCTCAAGGGTACCCTGGCTACTGCAGGAATTGACCCTGTGACCTCCTGATGATAGAACAGGCTCTGACAGACAGGCCACTCTTGAATCACGGCTCTTACCCTTTTTGACGCTGACAGGAAGGTTCTCTATGAGCCGCTGGTCCAGCCACTGATGCTCCTCCTGAGTACATTTCAGTTTTATCTTCTTATCAGACTCCTCAGCTTCAGCCGACTCCTTTTGCACCTCACAACACGCAGGTTTGGGACGGCCCATCTCAGCCACCAAACTGGGGGAGAGGTATTCTGTATTCCAAAGAGACAACAGATCTGTACTTTATTTTGGGTGCTAGCATGTTTTAGCTTTTACTGAGTGGTATAAATGTAAATAGAAAGATTCAGTGGTGAGTAGGAAAAAGAAAAAGTAGCTCACCGTTTTCCTTCAGGAAGCGAAGAGCATCCATGTATCCATTGTGACAGATCTCAGCCAACATCTGTCAAGTACAATAGAACAAATTTTTAAGTTTGTTTGCTCTTTGCTTGTGTCCAAGAGTCCAGACCATCGAAGTCCAGACCTAAACCGTCGTGAACCAATAGGCTGCCAGTCTTGTATGGCATGTGTTGCTAAGTTATCATTTTACATTCAAGGTACAAAAAAAGCTCAAATTCCAAAATCATCATTTTAAAAGTGACAGCGTGCAACTTCTTGGCTTGAGACATTGTGTAAAATCGGCCTCGATGCTTTCTGTCAGATGTTTTTGCCAGGAAAGGAGGTTAAGGCACAGTTACACAGTACAGTTAGGATTAGGATTAGAATTGGGATTTCAGGACGCCCTGGTGGATTACTGCACAATAGCATTCAGTTAGCTACAGAAAAATGACATTCTGGTACGCTTTCGGTGACGGTGAGAAAGTAGAACAAGGCTGAAATTTAGAGGCAAGGGTCCAGGGTTCACTGTCATACTGCCAAAAAAATCTTAACATTTTGACCGTCTGGGTTAAACAGTGTCAAAGGAACTTTTCACTTTGGTGGCGTTGACTTATTCACTGATACAATTTGTTTTGAAGCATGAGTTAAATGTTGAGTTAAGTTACAGCCTTTTTCAGGTGAACTAAGGTGTTGTGCTGTAACATATTAGCTGTTTTGGCAAATGCACCTGGAGCTTTAACAATGTAAGAAACATTTCAAGAAATGAGCCAAAGCAATTGAGAAAAAAAAAAAAAAAACTGTAAAAGCTGCAGGAACGGGGACAGAGGCCCACCTCAGGTTTGGGGGGGAAGAAGGACGTCCAGACCCGGTGCACATTGCCTGTGTTGACCTGGATGCTGACATTGGTGTAGTGCACCTCGAGGAAGTTGAACGTCCCCTCTCTGGGGCAGATGTCGCTTTCGCCAGAGAACGGGGCCATGGTGATGGTGTTCCTCTGGTCAAACAGGGGCATGCTGTTGCTCAGGGCTCCGTCCATATAGCGCTGAGAGGAAAGAGAGGTGAGTGAATGTTCGTTCATGCCTGTCTTAGATGCCAAACATATCATAAAATGTAAATATGCAGGGCAGTTGACAGTCACAGTATTACCCAATCACTATTGACATACCGCATATTGGAAACTCACCAAACTTCAAAACCATTAGTAATCAAGTAATCAGGATCTAGAAAACGTGGAATATTGGAATTAAAAATGTGTATGATGAAACTAGCAGCTCAGAGCCACATCGAAAAATTCACCCTTGGATACTCAAATAACCACTTTCTGATGTCCACTGCATGCCAGTAGTTATTTTGTGATGAAGTGTGGAAATGGACTTTTTGGGTGAATCCCCTTTCCCCCAATCTGCCTTGCCTATTTCTACTTCGGTGATTTCCTACATTTCCCAGAATGCCGCTTGACAACATCACGAAAACAGGTGTGAAGATGTTGCATTCATATGGGTATTATATGTGATAATACAATACTTCAAATTCGTATGTGTAGGTTGGGGGAAGGATAGTATAGTGTAGTGGTTTTCAAGCCCTGTCTACATGACCCAGAGGAGGGACTAAATTATACATCAGATGCCAGGTAATTGCAATCAATTACAATTAACAGGGCAAAAAAACAAACAAACAAACAAACACACTACCTGTCTCCAGAGCCACTAACACAGAGCAATAAAGGAGGAAAAAGTAAGAGTTGTGGCCTTTTGTCAAACTCACAATGTTTGTGGCTGCATTGCATTCTGGTTTGCTGAAGCTACCGTTGGTGAAGAAACTGCTATCTATGCCTCTTGTGCAACCAAAGGTTGCACAAGAGTATGTATTATTACTGAAGATTGATGAGTCTAGAAAGAAGCTTTTGTTCTTTGATTCTGAGAGACTGACACCAAAACCTGATGTTTGCCATTTACCATATTTGAAATAGCTAAAAAAAAAACATTCCGCCATAAATAAAATATCTTGACATGGTATCAAATCATCTGTGTGGCCTGTTATCTGCATGAATGAGAAAAACACAGATAGCTAACAATAGCTGGCTTTTTGACATTATTGAAGTGGTGGAGGTAAAAGTGAGCATAATACAACAACATACTAAAATAGAAATCAATAACATTAATAACAACACAATATGAACTGGCATTCACTGGCTGCTGGCGTGACTCACCACCCCACGGTATGAAGGTGGGATCACACTGCAGTAGACGGGGAAAAAGCAGCTGCACATCAGAACCTGCAGGATATAAATACAGGATAAAACACCTTCACCGGAAATGGGATAACAAACTGAGCCTCAGTTCTTTCGGCTTTGATGGCATTTTGCTGAATTACTACGACTGTGAACTCCAGGTTGCAAAAGACTTGATAGTCTCTCCATATGAAAGCAGTATTCTGTTTCCCTCAGTACCTGTATGAGCTCCTCTCTGCTGTCAAACTGCGACACCAAGACATTCTTCCCATCTGACAGTCTGGTGAGGGACACGCAGAGCCGTCCAGAGGCGCGGACATGGGCGTCTTCTGGAAGGTTCACAAGCAGGCAGTCGTGGACTTTCTGCAGCAGGCTGAACCCTGGTTGGAAAACCCCCAGCCTGCATTTTCTGACTTCTTTAGCTATGGAAATCACACCAGCACAGCATTTTTCTGAGGAGGAAAGTACACTAACATGAGTCTTTAGAGATCACACAGATGGGAGTCATGCATTATAGATACAGTGGTTCAAGTTCAAACTCAATTTCAAATTCAAACTACTGTCTGCATTTTGCAGTCAAGGGGCAGAAATTTGTCTTTTGGCTTACATGTGCTTAGGCTCCTATTAACAACAACAACAACAACAACAACATTTGAAACTACAGTTACATAATGTAGGTGAATGAACGGATGAATGAGTAACTGGTGTTGTGTGTGAGAGTGACAGGTGTTTTTTCCCCCTCATGTATTTCTCTTGACTTTGAACCTCTAATGACCTATGGAATTTGCTCTCATCGTACACATACATGAGCCCTGTTTGTGTGTCAGTACATCTGACAAATCTGGCAAACAGCTTGACGTTGTTTACTTTAAGTATCCAGCCAAGCAATCGCTCTCAGAAAACATAAACCTGACCTTTTTGTTTGTCAGAAATACACAAGTAGTGGCCTCATACATTAAACATCAAGGATCAGAGTTATTTGTAAGTAATAAAAAAAAAAAAAAAAACATCTCTAAATCACATTGATTCAAATGAGTAACGTAACAGAGAAGCGTTTTTGATGTTTAGAATGATTTTTTTTTTATTCCCCAATTCTATCACTATATATTGCAGAAAGCTTGCTTTTCACTTTGCAGTCATATTCCTTTCGTGTTAGACATAAATGAGGAAAATATGAGGTCTTGTGTATTTTATTTACAATGATACAGTAGTAAACAAATGGTTGGTTGAACTCCATGGAAAGAAAAACATTCACCATTAATAGCATTATTTAATGTTTTAACCTATAATACATCAGTTACATGTAAGACCTTATGAAGACTTGTCAGGCTAAAATATGAGGTGAACTCCATTCTGCAATGTGTGTGTGAATGTACTTCAATATACTGTGTGTATGTATTACAAAACTCACCTATGGGAATCCCAACAGTCACACCTGCAGCCACGAGACAGCCAGATGAAGCTCCACAGATTTTAGAGGCACCATGAACCAAACGTGGAGCGTACTCTAGAATACAGCTTAAAGCCCCCAGATAATAAATGCTCCTGAATCCACAACCTGCAAAAGAAATGTTCCACTCCTCTTCAAAGTTTATCTTCTTCTCTGATTTTTCCATTGATCAAAAACCATCCAGCATCTCTACTATTGTAGTCTGTTAAACACTTCACATTTCAATAACATGAGGCCTGGTATCCTTGTGCCTAATCTCTACAATCAGAGCTAAAATGCACAGTACCGCTGTTGACTGGCCCAGTATTGCACAACATGGTTCAAAATAGCAGATAAGCTGGGCTTATCCATTTCACCCACTAACTGTAGTCATAAGGCCAAGTGCATGACATCTGATACAATGTGTTTATGACCTCCTTGACAGCCAATAGTATGTGAGGCGGGACAAAAAGGACAATCAAGTCATTCAAAGTGTTTCTCCAGTGAGTCAGTACCTTGGATTTTTCTCATTCCTCTTGACATACAGTCTACACATTTTGTTCAGCACTGGTCACATCATTAGGTACTACAGGGATTTACAAATGCAACTATTCTAGCTTTGAAATATTAGAAGCAATATGTATTGTTTAGAGAGGGTAATCAATCAATCAATCAATCAATCAACCTTTATTTATTTCTCGGGGATACATTGAGGGTTGACTCTCACTTTCAATGATGCCGATATTACATTAGGCAGATTAAAACAAACTGAAGAGCAATAAAATAAAATAGAATAATAAAAATCAAATATTAACATTGGTTAAAAATAAATAAAAAAATAAATGTTCTAGTTAAAACAATTATATTTAAAAACAACAAAAGTTGACCCGAGGAACATAGTGTGAAGGTAGTGTAATCCAGTCCTGAGAGCGGGTTTGATAAGTGCCTACATTGAGATATATTAATTAATATAATTTGGTAATCTGTTCAAGAGGGCTTTGTAAATAAACATACCAGTGTTCATCTTGTTTCACTGAGAGAGAGGACCAGCCAACCTTCTCATAGTACAATGATGGGTTCTGTAAGCATCACCAGTAATGAATCGCATGTCTATATATTACATCACCATAATCCAACACACAATGAAACAATTCTTTTCCTGCTGCACATAGGAAAACAATGTATTTCTATGAAGAAAGCCAAGTTTCATCCGCAACTTTTTGTTTTTTACCAGATTGTCAATATGAACTTTAAATGTGAATTTATCATCAATCCAGATGCCCAAGTATTTATAATGTGGGACTCTTTCAATTGCTGTGCCAAGTAGAGTGCTAATCTGAATATTGCTATGATTGATTTTCTTGGATTTTGTGAATAGTATATATTTTATTTTATTAGCATTTAACACAAGTAAGTTTCCAGCCTGTCAAACTTTTCCACTGCTGTGATGTGAATTTTGATTATGGAGGACCTAATTTTATCTGAGATAAAATACAAACAGATTAACAGATAAATTGGTAATTCTTTTTTTTCTCATAATTTTTCAAATGATACCAAACTCATTATAAAATTTTGAACATTTATGTAGGCAGCTGCCCAGCACCACTGAGGCTTATGGCCAGACACTTTATTTATGATTAAGTGAGTCAAGGTCTCTCATCACAATTACATTTATATCAGTGACTAGCCTTGGTATCTGCTATACAATTTTGACTCATCAGAAAAGATGTAACTGAATTATACATCTTGGTAGTCAGTAATTGATGTATGAATATTAGTTCCTTTACCACTAGTGAATGTAAAAAAAAAAAATCCAATAATTCTTTTTCCAGTCATTGACAGAAAGGTTGACATTTTATTCTGATATGTGAAACTGAACTTGTGCATGAGTAGCTAATACACATTTGCCAGTATTTTATTTATTTAAAGTTGCATTTCTAAACATTTCTGACAGAACGGGCAACAATAGTTACTTATGGTAACTATAGCTCTACGGTCACAGGCTTTGCTCTCTTATGGGGCTCTACGGGCTTAACCACTCATATGTTCATGCTAGCACACTGAAAGTTTCTATGGATGTTCTCAGAAAACCAGAGAAAACTCAGACCTGTGGGCTTAGCCCCTATATAGAGGGATGGGGTGCCCCATTCCTCACATGCCAATTCTTCAGCAAGCCATCAACATGAGGCAGGCTGTCCTCACATGCACCCGCACATGCCTGAGGAGGATATCACCTTTCACTCTACACACAGTTCTGTAATGCACATGCGTTGATGGTGCAGGACAAGGTGGCATATGTCTGTCTGTCTAATATCATGAGTGATTGTAATTACTGACACTTAGGGATTGTGCCTAGTGATAAATTTTGAAACCTGCTGATGTATCCTTTGATGATGAAATTCAAGTACACAAAGAACAGCACACATTTATATTCATTTATTCATTATTTTCTCTTTCGTATAGCACTTGCTGAATTCCACAATGAAGACGTTCACTTGAATGAGGAGAAGGAAGTTGGATCGTCTGAGCACTCAGGGTTTGAGGCTTGTTCAGACGCCATGTTTCGTATCCACCCTACAGCCCTGCCCAGACTCATGCGCCAAACTGTACCTACATTGGGAGGTGACGGTGTGGCGGCTTCACCAAACCCAGAGCTGGGGTTGAAGGTGGGCGTAGGAGGCGGAGTTAGAGGCAGATGGTCCAGGTTACCGTTGGTGTTCCAGGAGAAGGTGCAGCTGTTGGTGGGAGAGGGTTCTGGCGTCAAAGCATTTGTGTCCTCTTCTCTCTGGTTCCGCAGGTCCAGACTGGACGGCAGGCTTGTGCATCTCCGCAATGTTGGATCACTGGAAAAGCACAGGAGAGAGAGTAAAATGTATGTTAAAAATTATGATGACCAGTACAAGAGGAACTGATGAATTGTGCAAAATGAAACAATTAAGGAAAAAACGACACTCTTATACTGTTAGACATAATAAATCTGTGATATTCATTGAAATTATTTTGTGCTCATTTGCTGCAATTTACCTTTTTGCCTAAACCAACATTCCCTCAACCTGCTTCACCGTTTCTACTTCAGACAGCTATTTCCTACATTTCCCTGAGTACCATTTGAAAATCCCCAGAGAACAAGCACAACTGTGCAACGCATTCAGCTGTGGGGGAAGAGAAGAAAACAAATAGTGCAAGAAAAGGCAAAAGTTGTTCCCTTTGTCAAAATTGATCCAATGCAACCGTGACAAATTCCCGTACATTTGAAGAGTTGGATGGGACAATGATTATAACACAACCTACACACCTATCATTGTTGTCCGCCTTGTCCTTAGATGCTTGTTTGTAGATATCACCAGCCATGCCGTACAGCCAGCTCATATCTCTGGACACATCCGGGACCCAGTCAACTAGTCTGGAGAACATCATCAAAGTCTTACAATGTCATCTTCAGGAACAAGTCAGCAAACTCATCGGGGATATTTGCGCAGCTAAGAGGAATGACTATGAACCAAATAAAGTACAAAATATATGAATGTAAGCTCTACCATAACCATGGGAAAACACATTCATTTAGACTGTCAACTTAACATTATAGTAGCAGCTTAACAAATTCACTCAATTTGGTTGTGTAGCTAGATAATTGAAGACTTAAAGGGACTTAATGCCCAGATGCAATAGCAGACCCTACCACTATTAAAATCCTCCAAACTTCCATCTATGGTTGATATTCATTATTAATGATAACAATCAGACCAAATAGTATTTGCAAACCATCTTTAGCAATTGTTTTAAACTGCCTTAACACAGCACCAGATATATGGTGGTTTGTCACCTCAAAGATCGCTGTCAGATAAATTGTCAATCACAGAAAAGCTAAACGCTAAATTGTCTCAAAGCAGGTTAAAATATTGCTAGAAAGTAATATTTGACCCTGACTTTGCATTAAAAGGTTGATTACATGCTAAAGCTAAGTTCTGTGAGAGTTACCTCTGGGCTACTGAGCATGCTGACTCCACTGGCAGAGTACAAGGGATCCACAGGTATGAGGCCACTTTAACTGGCAGGAAATCACTGACCTGGGAGAACATACTGCTAGAGGCATGCCTCTCTCTGCATGCCTCACAGAGCACTTAAAACACACACACACACACAAAATATTTTTTATGGTTTTACTGTAATGGACTTATTGTAATAGCATGGTGGATGAGTGGTTTTCACTGTCTCCCCGCAGCAAAGAGGCCCCAGTTGGAACCTCAGTGTGCCAACCAGAGGCTGGCAGCATGTGCACCATTTTAAGCCAATCAGAGTACATCCAAGTAAATATGACAGTTGTGACTGGCATACGGCAGTAAAGTATGGGTTACTGATTGGTAAGCTTACCAAGGTATTCTCTGTGTAGAAAATAAAAGCAAGACCGAGTTTGAAATAATATGCAAAAGAATTGGTCTCAATCTCTGCTTGCTTGATACTTGTGCCAAGCTAACTGATGCAGAGCAATCACTGAATCCCCACTGCTAAGAGACCCCCTACTGTCGATTATCTCAAAAAAGTTATTTTTTACAACAAATGTCATGATAAACATGTTTAAGATTAGTAAGGCAACTGATATGTAAATGTGACCCATGGAATCGATGTCATTACCCTTTTTGATGTTAACTGGGAGGCTCTCAATGACCCGATGGTCCAACCACCAATGCTCTTCCCGAGGAGGGTTCAGTCCATTCAGGTGTGTTTTTGTACTGGAAGATTCAGCTTCACTCGACTCCTTCATCAGCTCACAACAAGCAGGCTTGGGAACATCCATCTCCAATGTGCCGAAGGGACATTCACTTTTGATTAGGTCTGCGATGGGTATGTGAATTAAAATGATTTTTGCATGGAGGAATGCTGGTTTACTTAAGTGCTGGTTTGGTAGTGACTGCTGTTTCCCGCTTTTTTCCCACCCTGTGTTACCAAGTCAACTTTGTCACGGCCTTACGTACTGTTCTCTTGCATGAAGCGGAGAGCATCCACGTAACCACTCTGGCAGATTTCAGCCATTACCTGTAAATTACAAGGAAGTTTCCATGTCTGAGCAAGAAGTGAAACAGGCTGTATTGGGGTGACTCACTGTGGAGATGAGCATTCATTACTTTAAAACCCAAGATGGTGAACATGCTTAGTGATGACTTAAACTAGATTTACTCATTCTGCACAATATTAGAGAATATGCTCACTGTCAGCTGGAATTGTAATCATCATGAATAGGACATGGGCCTACAATCATGCTCTTCTCAGTTATTTATTAAGTCACCAAAACTTGAAGAGCTTACAAAATGGGGGGAAATATCATGTTGTAAACTTGTGACTCGTGCAGTTCCACTATAAACAAAATAATGCTCCAGGCGAACAATGGCAGTGAGCTCCTCCTGAAACACAGACTTGCGTTGAATCACCTCAGGCTCAGGGGGGAAGAAGGTCCTGGTCACTCTGTACACGTTCTCCACGTTGACCTGGATGCTGACATTGTTGAAGCGCACCTCATGGAAGTTGAGCGTGCTCACTCGGGGGCAGATGTCACTTTCACCGGCGAATGCAGAAAATGTGATGGTGTTCTTCAGGTGACAGAGGGGCAGGTTGTTGCTGATGGCACCATCCATGTAGCGCTGAGTGGAAAGGGAAGATGCTGATCAGAGGGTATAATGCACGCACTCAAGACCACAAGACAGCAAGTGTTGGTACTGGGACAAAGTCATAGTCTTACTAATGGACATTTCAGCAGGGTGAATTCTTGCTAACATGGGGAACCTGCGTATTCCTTCTTGCTCAGTATGCCATGTACAAAAAATGACTTATGTGCATTCAAGTACAGAGAGGACACATTATTTGGAGCACTCAGTTATCTGACAAAATGAACTGACTTCATAAATCCCGATAACAGCTGTGATTACTAATTGTTTCTAACTGTTAAATCAACTTCAACCAGGCGTGGAAGAAATAGGTGGAGTAAAGAAGCTTTTGTTAAATCTTGAGAGAGCTGAAACATCCATCCAGCCATCCATTTTGCACCACTTATCCGCAAGCTCCTCCTGAGGGATCTCAAGGCATTAAAGGACGAAAGAATATCAAGAGTACTTTTGATTTCAAGTTATTCCCAGGCCAGATGGGACATGTAGTCCCTCCAATGTGTTCCGGGTCTGCTCGGGGGTCTCCTTCCTCTTCTGGGCATCTCAAAAGTGAAACGTCCAGGATACATCATAATTAGATGTCAAAAGAATCTCAGCCGGCTCCTTTCAACATGGAGGAGCACGCCTCTGGTGGCTTTAGGGGTAACTTCTTATGCCTCAAGGGGAAAAGTAACATATTGTTGCTTTAAGTTTAGAGGCCTGCTGGTTGACTCACCACTCCGCGGTAAGTTGGTGGAATGACGCCACAGTACAAAGGGATGAAGCAGCTGCACATGAGGACCTGGAAAAGGAAGAGAGACAGGCATTACTGCATCCTCATTGTTGAAGGAAATCATCTGAATAAGTGTGGAAGGATTCCTCCAGAATGTACTGTTGGGCCTTATGGAAATGTTGGCAACCTAACTTAATCTGCAATAAGGGAAGTTCACCTCAACCCAAATGTCATACCTGCGGTCTCTCACACAACATTTTTGTCTAAAACTCAAACAGGGTTTCTATGTCGGTGCTCACCCTAGCTTAACAGCACAAAATGTAGTTTACATCGGATGCAATGATAAAATGCAAATGATGCAATGATAAAAAGAAAAGCACAACACAATCACTCATCATATTTCAAACATCTTCACATTGCCATCTCCCCACTGAATCATATCTCACATCCCACATCATCCAGTTCCTCAAAAAAATAAAAAACAAAACCTGTCTTGTCTTTTACTGGTGATTCTATGGTCACAAGACCTGTCCACTGTTCACCATTGGTTGTTTGTAATGTTGATGACTGATAAATTGAAGCTTCTGTTGAACTAAATGCACTCTGGATAAGGGGGGTCAGCTTAACTTTGAAAATTTACCTGAATGAGTTCTTCTCTGCTGTCAAACTCTGACACCAAAACGTTCTTCCCATCAGACGCTCTGGTGAGAGACACGCAGAGCTTTCCGGAGGCACGAACATGGGCGTCTTCTGGGAGGTTCACAACCAGGGAGCTCTGGACTATCTGCAGCAGGTTGAAAGCTGGGTGCAGGGGCCCCAGTTTATGCTTTCGGGCCTGTTTAGCCATCGACATCAAATCAGCACAGCTTTTCTCTGTGCAGGATGAAACAAAGATTAGCTACCTGCATGGTGGACATTTTGAACTGGAAATGGGCCATATGCAACTGAAGAGCTCTTTTAACAAATCCTGCATTTCTATTTGCAGGTGATGACTGAATAAAGTAAAGACGATCCAATCAGTAAAAACTCTGAAGATTTTGTCAAACAAGGTGCAGCGTAGGTGTCTTTTTTCAATGGAGTATCTCATTTTAGAATGAAACCCTTATAAAACTGACAGAAATTATGTAACTGACTGTACAAAATAGAGGCCTTCGTGTTCACTTCAGGGTCAAGTGTTGATTTGGTGACAGTGGTTTTGGAAACAAAAAAATGAGAAATATCAAAACATAAGAATGTTTTCATGAAATACACTAAGTGAATATGGGTACAAGCTGTTCCTTAGTCCCTTATCAAATGGACCTATTACTCTACATTGTCATTCTACATAGTAACAGTTTTTGCGCTACTGCCCAGGGGCCTCACTGGACCATGATATGTCTTTGAGGGACAATCTACAGGAGTGGGTTGTTGCTGCAATATTGGCAGTGCAGGACAGCTAGTTGACAGAGAAGACAGCAGAATGGAGCAGTGATGAAGTGCTCTGTGTGAGGACAGTCTTTCCAGGGATAAAGACTATACTCTTTATGTTGTCAACACTTAAATTGAGGTGGTGTGCAGCCATCCAAGCACTAGGTCTTTAAGACATGCAGAAAGGCACATATCAAGTTGTGTGTCTGATATAAGAAAACTGGCCGACCAGGATGCAAACCAGGAGTGTGCATAGCCTGAAATGCTAAGCTCAGAGAAGATGGAGAGGAGGATTTGGTGGTCAACTGTGTCAAAAGCAGCACATAATCAGTTAAGAAGAGCAAGGACAGAAGAGAGGGATGAAACCCTGGCAGCCTCTGTGACAGCCAGGAGAGCAGTCTCTGCAGAGTGAGAAGCTCTCCTTGAAACCAGATTGTCCAGGAGCTTGTCAAGTGCTGGTACATCCAACAAAAGTGCTCTACTGAACTAAGCCTGAGATAAAGTGTGCATCCACGTCAGGGCTGCAAGTGCTACTCAATATTTATCATTCAGAATATTTCGCACACTGGCTTTATCATAAATGCATCACCAGACAATGGATAAACGATCTCTGCACAACCATCCCCAAACAGTTTCAGAATAGAGATCTGTCCAAACCTACTGTATATCCTCGGGCCTAAAATTTATTTCAAAATAGTCTTAAAAAGGATAAATGAAAATACAATGTGGAAGGTTTTTTATTTTTCTTTTTTCTTCCTAGATAATTTCACATGGTTAAAGTGAGAATCTATGTTGTAACAAGATATTACCATTTGTTTCCACAAAATCCCTCAAAACAAGATAAATTGCTGCGGAAACAACTGAAATGACTTAATCCAGATCGATGAGCCAAACCTCTATCAATAAACTTGTCAACTGAATGTCGCGACTACCTTATCGGCAAGTGCACGCACCTCGTACAATTTAAGTGAATTTACAAAATCAGACTCATTCTCTAATCACACACTCACCTATGGGGATTCCAATGGTAAGAATCGCAGCCATCAGCGCACCGGCAGACGCCCCATAGATTTTGGAGGCGTCTTGAATGAGGCGAGGGAAACGTTCAAGAATACAACCAGTGGCCCCAATATAATAAATGCCCATGAACCCGCACCCTGCGAATGAAATACTCCATTCCTTATTCAAGTCAAACATTTTCTCAGGTGTAGCCTAATGTAACTGAGTGAACAACACAGCCCCAGCTGTGTGAGAGAAGCCCCTCCCAAGAAGTAATTCCTCAATTATGTCAACTTCTGAAATTCAGCCTATAACTGAAGTTATGGAATTATGTGTTTTGTTTCAATCAACCGAGCGAAAGGCACCCCTTGTTAACCCCACTGAGCTGCCATCCAAAGGTGAACAGATGACAACAAGCGATTATACAATTTTCTCTAATCAGGAGGTGTCTATTGGCAGAACTGAGTCACATGACCGACACGGTCGAGCGAGTCTACAGTGCAACTCTCAATACCCCTTTCAGCATTGCTGCTGCAGTATGAGTTGTGGCTTACGCACAGATAATTAAAAGTTTAAGAGATAAAAGTTTGTCTACACATCGTTTAAAATGAGCGTACCAGTGGTGGACTTCAGCTCGTACAACCTGAATGAAAAGGATGTTTTGGACGAGCATCTTCAACTCTTGAGCAAAGAGTTGCAGACAGCCTTTACAGAAATTGGGTTTGTCTACTTGAAGAACACCGGGATTACTCAAGAGGAGGTGAGAATAAATCTGATCATGCCGTCTAGATGGATATCAATAGAAGTCTGTTTGTGGTGGTGGAATGGGAATCTTTTGTCTTAATTTGTTTTGGTAGGTGGACAGTGTTATGCAGAGTTCCAAAAAGTTCTTCCTGCAGCCAGACGACCTGAAGCGACCCTTCAGTAGGCAAAGTTTTGCTGTTAGTCCAAACCACGGCTGGGTGTCCTCAGAAACTGAGAGGTATGCGTCAGAGCTGGACACACCACTTCTTACTTAATTTACAAGAGAGAATGACAGCCTACATTAATATTTAATAACTAACATACATTTGCAGGTTGAATCCACGTCGACCTGGAGACTTAAAGGAGGCCTTTAACGTATCTACTCTTCGCAATGACATTGTAATGACACACTGCCAGTTTGGCATGACACACTTCATTCTACGAACCTGATTAATTATTTATTTTCTGTACACTTGGTCACTTGGCTTTTTGAGATCTTGCTTTGTTTATTTTATTTAATCATTTACTTATTTTACCACATCTCCAAGTTCTAAAATCACAGTTGTGAGGGATACAAAATGTTAAGTTACTTTTTTTGTTTTTATTTATTTTAACATGGCAGGGATTAACTTCCACATGGTTTATAACTATACATGTTTATTTAGTGATTTTATGAGTTTTTGTGGTCAAAGTACAAAGTAATTTAATCATAAAACTCTTTCTGCTTCAGAGAGAAAACAACCTTTGACAATACTATTCTATTCTGTTCTATTTCAGGAGTGGCCATCGTCAGCTGCTGCAGCAGGATTCAAGGAGGTCCACACTTCATTTTTCCTGCGCTGTAAAGAGCTGTCTCTGCGGGTGCTGAGGGTGATGGCCCACAGTCTTGGCCTGGACCCAGAGGTGTTCCTAAGCTCTCATCGTCTCATAGGCAGTATGTACAACTCACTGCACTCAGTACTACTACTGCATAACAGTATAACTAGAATAGCACTCCTAGAGATGCTACACCATTGCCGCATGCATCTGATTACCTATGATTTAAGGGTCATGGTTAAGGAAGGTGTCACACATGGTTGTTTTGTTTTTAAGAGTGGAAAGGGGCTGAGTCTGACCCGCATATTCTGATTATACTGTAAATCTGTGAAAGGTTGCTCTTACCTGATAGCCTAATAGTAAAACTGACCCATCTCATGCCAGATGCTTCGTCATTGGGGTACAGTGACCTCACATCGCTTCATTCTGCCCATAAACAAATATGATTTCTCCAGTCATGGATGTAAGCTCAAAATGATGACACTCAACGTCAGAAAGAACCCAACATTCTTTGGGGACAAAAAAATCAAAATTGCATGTCTTTACCTAACTACAAAAAATCAATATGTTAACTTGATTGAGTGAATCAGAACTGTCAAATCAATGAAGTCCTAGCACATGATGCCTGACCTTCAATCCTTTAATAATCTAACACCAGCTGTTTTTTCTGGAACACCCTGCATCCTATTCAAGTCCACAGTCTTCTTGTACTGGTTGCTGGTTCAGTTCCCTGTTCAGTTCCTTTACACTGATGGCAGTTGCTGAAGAAGGGTAGAGCACTCCCCATTTACTTTACCCACACTAACTTTCCCAGCTGCTTCATTTATGCAACCTTGAAGTTACAACTTTAAAGGAAAAGTTCACCTCCAAATGAAAATTCAGTCATTATCTGCTCACCCACTTGGCGGTCAAAAATCCATTGAAGTTGGTAGAACCAGCAAACACAACAATTTAGCCCCCTGTAGCTCTATTTGATCCAGCTCTTCATGCAGTTTGGCAGGATGGCCTAGTGGTCTGGTCACACATAGACCCTGCAGTGCCAGCAGTTTTCCCATTAGAGCTCTGTGCGTGTGCATGCAAAAACAACAGTGTCGGGGAAGAAATTATAGGAAGTAATGAGGTAAATAATAGACCTTTGGGTCCACAGCATAAGTATTTGGCTATAAAACACCTGGATTATGCTGCACAAGCTGTTGAGAGCAATTTGATTTGAATTTGATTGATTGATTGAAATTTTAATATACTTTGGAGCTGTTAAAACATGGCCCCATTAACTTCAACAGTTTAAGGCAGAGATGGAACTACAGAGGTTAACTTGCTGTGTTTGTTGGTCCTGCACAGCTCAGAGATTCAGCTGACATGGGGTGAGTGTGTAATACTGGATCTTCATGCTGAACTATTCCTTTACAGCTACAAGCAGTGACTTCAAATGAGTGAGCAGTAGGGGTTCAGAGTCTTGCTCCACGACATGAACAGGATGGGTGTTGAAATACACACTTTTTGGTCTGATCTGATAACTCTGATGTGGTGATGACAGTGGTGTTGTGTCTCTTGTAGCTGAAGAGAACGGCACAACGCTGCGGTCTCTCTATTACCCACCGGTAAACAGTGAGAAGGCGAAGGAGGGTCAGCTGCGCTGTGGAGAGCATTCAGACTACGGCAGCATCACTCTGGTGTTCCAGGGCCGCGAGGGAGGCCTGCAGGTACGAATCAGGCAGAACAGAAGTCAACAAGTTGTGAAAAAATGGCCTGGAGTGCTTTTTCACATTTATTTTACCAACAAGCACAAATTTGTAATAGCTGCAACCACATACATGGATGGATCCACGCGTGCATGCATTCACACACACAACCTCACAAACACTTGACCTCCTTGGCAAATTTCAGCCTCATAGGTAGAAAGTTGCAGTTGCCATAGGGTGGGGACAGCCTTATGGACCAATGAACAGATAGATTTTTGTGGACCAATGAACTGATGGGCCAACAGAGTGAGATGGCGGTGCTAACCCACACCAGTGAACCTCTGGTGAGTCCAATGATGCCTCCCACAACAGTCTGCGACAAACACCTCATGAGTTATGAAAGGGGGCGTGGCTAAAGTCAATCAATGAAAAATCACCAATGAAAAATTAACTCTGCTGAGTTCAATGATGACTCTAACTAGTGCCTAAAACAAATCTCACCATTAAAACAGCAACTCTCTACTGAGACCATAGATGCGTCCCACAGGTGTCTATGATAAACGCTGAGTTATGAAAGAGAGTATGGCTAAAGTGTAGGGTTAGGTGTTAGGGGGCGAGACAACCAATCAAATTTTAGCGTGACCCATTTCTTCATGACCTATGAACTTTATTCTGGTTAATGCGCCAACCCATCTAAGCACAGTGGTCTTGTTTTTTTACTTTAACAACTCCAGTCTCTGTTTTTGTCATTTATATTTTACAACATATATTTCCACTTTTGATGTTTTACCTTTGTCTTTGATGTTAAATGAAGCTCTATGATTGTTTAAGGTTATCTTTTTCACGTCTATTATTGTCTAGTTGCATATTATGATACCATAATAGTATTGTTTAAAGAGACATTTTATTTTTAAAATCAAACTCTGCCAGGCTACAGTAACTGCTCGGCAGTTTGATATTTGTTACAGCTGAATGAGGCCTGTACTCCCTGTCCCCATGTTCTCCTTCAGGTCCTCGGCCGTTCAGGTGACTACATCTCTGTTCCCAGCATACCAGGAACAGTCCTCATCAACATTGCTGACTTGATGCAGCGTTGGACCAGTGACCACTTCATCTCTGCAGTAAGTTAGGAAGATATATTTGCTCATTTGTCTTGTACCTAAATGACCTAAATGACAAAGTTTTGGTGTTAAGGCATGTCATTTAGATTATCTGAACATGAAAATCTCTCACTAATGTTGTCGTCTGTCCTGCAGGTGCACAGGGTTTTACTGCCCCCTGCTGGTGACTGCAGCACACGCCAATCTATGGCTTTCTTCGTCCAGCCAGATGATGAGTCCGAGATAACCTGCTGTGACGGCTCCAACAAATACCCTCCAGTCAAAGCAGGCGCTTACCTCATTGAGCGCCTCAATGACTCTTATGGACGAAAGTGAATTTCCATCCACAAATTTCATCTATATTACTCCATATCATTCAAGTGCCACTGTTTTAGATGAGTTGTATTTTATGGTCTAGTCTAAAAACACCGTATAGACTGGTCATTACACAAGGAAATCATTGTCTGCACTAATCATTTTGATATCTGTGAAACACAGAGGATCCAGATTATGAATTTGCTGTTTTGTCAACAAAGAGCTCAAGCTATGCTGCTATCCTTAAAGGAACAATTCATCTAAAATACAGAAAGATATTTCCCACTTACTCTTAGTGCATCCCAACTATACCAACTAGCAAGAAGTCTTTTTTCTGTCCCAAATCAGGATGTTTGCACATTTCCCACAGTCCTCTGTAACCCCAAATAGGAATAAGCAGGTAAAAACAACAAATTAATGAATTGTACTGTAATTATTTTAATTTTAGAACCTTTCCTATTAAAAAAATGACTGTTCAAATTTAATTAGTTTGAAGTTACAGTTTATAAATTGAGATCGTCACTGAGAAAACAAATGAAATATGCCATTAAATGATGCAGCTGTGCTAACGGCTATCCCAGTTGGCCAGGGAACACTTTGGGATCCCCCTATACCTCACTTTGGTTTGCAGTACCTTGGTTTATTTACAAATGCATATTTTTCCCCCTTTTAACAACTGTAACTCTGAACACATCTTGACTCCACACTGTTAGGCCCCACATGCCAGTGGGGCAGAAACTTGTTCCCTACCCCGTGACACATGAATGTTCAACAGTTACCAAGGAAAGTTAGAAATAGAAATAGAAATGGTCTTACTTACCATTCTCTCTCAAGCAGCAGAGACAATCTATGTAATCCTCTTTTCAGTCACTACCTGTAAAATACAAGGAAACTTCTATGTCTGGTCTACAAGTGAAGCAGGCTGATCATTCACTCATTATGAAGGTGACCATCTGCCCATTCATTACTTTAATGCCCAACATGGTGAAAATGCTTGGTGAGGACACGAACTCCAGTGAAAACCTTGAATCTCCAATTCTGGTGATTTTCTTGTTTTAATTTAATTGGACCATTTACCTGACCCTGTGTGGGTTTAGAAGTTTCATAACCCTTGGTCATCTTTACAAAACTATGATATAAACTGAAAAATGTACAACCATCAAGCTAAAACCAATATTGGTTTCTGAAAATTGTTGAGATACACGGTTTTCACTGGACAGCAGCAATCTACTTGTTCTACACATTCATAGCAGAAGTGTTGACTGTCAGTTGACACTATAAACATGGATGGGAGAGGTGGATTCACCTCGGCCAGTTTGTTAGTTTCTCATGTCAGTCCAAAACATAATGAGCATATAAATGGGGAACAAATATTCATTGATGAGTTCACTGTTGAACATTGTTGAAGCATGCAATACATACAACAAATTTGGCTTCAGTTACAAACAGTCGTTCCCATGTAGCATTTCATATGCCAGCACCTTGAACTATTGGAACTTCCACACTCTGTGTTTTGTGATAAAAATAAAGATATTTTATCCTAATAGGCTACACATCACTGTCAGTGTAGTATAAGTCTCGAAATAGCCACATTAAGTATAATCAGTAGCATCCGCAGGGGAGGTACCAATTATCTTAATCTAGGGGGGAAAAAACAAAAAACGAAAAAAAAAACAAAAACAAAACAGCAATGTCAATTTTGTGTCAGAATTACCGGTAACCCCACAAACTCAGATTAAAAATGATGTAGGCTAACCCAAACATACATTTAGCTTCCATACTGACTTTCATATGTAACGGAATTTACTGAATATGTTGACATTTTCTGTTGATTTTGCAGAATAAGCGGATATGGCTGTGTGCTATGTGTGCAAGATTTGCCACTTCGGTCAGTCGGAGAATGAGGAGCCCATTTTTGGAAAGTTGACAGGGAAAATATAAGTACAAACATGGCAGTCGAAATTGTGCAAATAGCTATGGAAGGTGGTAATTTTGCAGTACATTCACCGGAAGTGCATTGGTAAGTATTTGATTCAGCACAGTCCCAGCAAATGAAAAATGTAATGTTTTTCAAGATTAATTTTAGGCATTAGCTGCCTTTACATTGAAACAACTGAAAAGATAAAATAAAGCGATCAATTTCAACAGCTCGTTTAATTTAGACCTGTCTCCAGCAAACTATGGCGAACTGTCACTATTTGAACTACCTGATATCAAAAGGTAAACAGATGAAAATGAACCATTATGTAATTTGATGTAATCCAGGGGGTATTTTTTCCCCTTATGATTGGCAGGAAAAAGTCACATGTCTGACACGTGGACGGTAGGATTTTGGGCAGTTGGGTTGTGCGAACTGATTGGCTGCTGGACTACATGCAAGAAAATTTGTATTAGCGTGTCTGAGTTTATAGCTGCACACCGTTAAAATGAGCGTACCAATAGTGGACTTCAGCGCATACAACCTTAATAAAAATGATGTTTCGGATGAGCGGCTTCACCTCCTAAGTAAAGAGTTGAAAACAGCCTTCACAGAAATTGGGTTTGTCTTTCTGAAGAACACCGGGATTACTCAAGAGGAGGTGAGAATATTCATCATTTTAAGTTATATGATGGAAGATAGAAGTCCATTCTTTTTGGTAAGATGAAATGTCTCTCTCACTCTTTCGATAGGTGGACCGTGTTATGGACACCTCCAAGAAATTCTTCCTGCAGCCAGATGAACTGAAGCAACCCTTCAGCAGGAAAAGTTATGCCCACAATCCTTTTGACGGCTGGGTGTGTGCAGAGGGAGAAAGGTATGAATCAGAACCAAGAACACATCTTACCTTCAGAACTTGTTGGACAGATTGTTATATTTTGCATTAATATTTAATTACTATATTTGCAGGTTGAATCCACATCGGCCTGGAGACTTAAAGGAGACATTCAACATATCTTCTGTTTGCTCTGACATTGTAATGATCTGCAAGATTTTGTCATTTCACACCATGAGCTGAATTCTAGGCTGATTTATATTCTGTTACCTACAATAGGCCAAAGGTGGGGCTTAATGAAAGCCCATTCATGCTGCAAATTTTATTTTATTTTTTTTTCTTGCATAAGCATTCTGTCTCTCTATTGGTAATAGTAATAGTAAACAGATTAGTAATAGTAAACAGTACATACTGTATACTAATCTCCATAAGTTTTCAGCAATTAGTATGATAGAAATTCAGCATGCTACATGTGTGCTTGTGGGTGTATCTTGCCCAGAACTCTGGTGGGATCCATAGTAATGCTTGAAAAACAGCTAGTAAACAAATACAAAAAAAGAAAAAAATTGTTCACAGACATTTTGGTTTATGTTTTTTTTAATGAACTTCTCCCTTTACCATTGCCAATTGAAATGGCAGAGATGCTTCCTTCAGCAGGAGTTGATCTGTTATTTTGAATTTTAAAGCTGTGAGTAGCTCCTCCCTTTCCACAACACACTGCATTGTGGGACAAAAGAGTGCAGTAACTGTACACTCAAAATACGTAGTAAAGTGAGTGTGTAATGTCTACCGATTTTCATTTGCCATGTGCTCACTGTTATATATTTTATGTCATTATATAGCTCTTAAAGGCCTTTATCTGAAAATAAATAATTCTGTTCTATTCCATTTCAGGAGTGGCCATCGTCAGGTGCTGCAGCAGGGTTCAAGGAGGTCCACACTTCTTTTTTCCTGCGCTGTAAAGAGCTGTCTCTGCGGGTGCTGAGGGTGATGGCCCACAGTCTTGGTGTGGACCCAGAGGTGTTCCTCAGTGCACATCGTCTCATAGGGAGTATGTACTGCTCTCTGCACTCAATACTACTACGGCATAACTGAGATTTGTAAAACTGTCCAACACTCAAAGTTAACATGATATTGCTCCTGTTCACCAGTTAAATTTCACTGAGCGATCTCACTTTTGGTAAGAACTACTAATTAATCCTTAATCTACTTTTGGATACAAGATCACCTTGTGAGCCTTTATCAGTCAGGTCAGCGTTAGTGCTCATGTTGTCATGCAGGTGACTTTGTTTTTAAGAAGGTTAGAGTGGTGGAATCATGTGACTGACTCAAAATAAACAACTATTATTTTTTAAGGCAACAGCTTATGAACGCCTGCAGTGGAAAAAGTTTTTACCAACATTAGCACAGTTAAGTTGGAGATCGATTATAAATATTACTACCATGAATTCTTCGTCAACCATGGCTGGGTAACGTAAAGCAGTCAGCAGAGCGCATACCTCTACCAACACCCTGCAACTGTCTGTTTTTACCAGTTCCATATATTCACCAAATGTTAATCATGGCCACACAACCCTTTGGCCAATCGGTGTGAAAAGCTAATCAGTTCTTCCTTGCCCCATGACCGACCATTTCATGCACATCCCTCAACAACTTAAAGAGATGTCCTTCTAACAAACAGACAGACAAACAGAATGGTATGAAAACCTCACCTGTCCAACTCTACTGCGAAGGTAATATATAAGAATGAAAGACTGCAGATACCAAAGCTATTAAAGCCAAAGTCAATGTTTAGTTTCACAGATGAATCGAATCATTAAACACATCTGTCTTGAAAAGTGAAATTTCCTGGTCAACCAGAGGGTGTCCGACTTTTGCTAAGAGTCTTCCATAAATTTAGTAAAACTATACACAGAAGTAACTAGATGAGTGCAGATCTCTGCCAGGTGTGTGTGGGGACACAATGTCTATATAAACTAGATAGCTGTTATTTCTTTGTGCCACAACTCATTGTAGAGAGGGTGGGAGGGGTTTTCCATGACGGCTTTGATCCTGGCCCTGGTCCAACACCCCGAGAAGATGAAGCAAATTAGGCCGCTGACGTATGAAACAGCGACAGCTGTTTTACACTTCATTTTTTACAGTTGTTAAGCATCAGGATTTTAGCCCCTGCTTGTGGACAGATTATCAGCCTCAGACACTTTTTACAGTGCTGTTCTCCTGTGTGTCTGCTCTGTGTTCTGTTGACTTTCCTCGTCAGCAGTGTGTTTTAGAAACTCACCCAGAAAATACTCGTTCTGGATTTTTTCACCTGCGATAGGAGCGAACACAGCCACAGGATTAAAAAAAAAGTAATACTTCAAAAGGTGCGTAAATGTAAGCAGAGCTCTTATGCACAGCAAGTTGTGGTCGAAAAGGAGAACAGCAAATAAATTACCACCCACAATTCCACTAAATGGAGAGGGTATAATAAATCAAATTAGCAAAGTGTAAAGAGTAAAGGATGACTGTATATAGTTTGTGTATTTATTTCTTATATACATGCGATAGGCTACTAATATTTTTCAGTGTATTATGCAGTCAGAAATGTATTGTAGTTGATTGAAAATTTGACACTTTTGTTGTAGCAATCAAGGTGGTTAGTTAGGTAAAGTTCTTCTTTCTTGTCCTCTCCATGTGGAATCTGATAAATGACATTCCCTGTCAGCATTTAAAGGGATCGTTTGTTACCATAAATGGTCATGTGGGGGCGTAAATGTGGGTGTGTTGGTGATTTAGGCTTTGTCCCAATACCCACACTTGCGGTCTTTGTACTTTGTCAAATGGCCACTTTAGTGGCGTATTTCTGGGATGTGGCCAAAGAGTATGAGTAGGCCTAAAGACTGAAGGTGCTGTAAGGTTTTATCATCACTCTTAGGGACGCATTTGGCAGTTTCCAGTTGATGCAGCAGTTATAGGAGTTTATGACCCAAAAATGACAGAGAGGAGACATATTCTGAAATATGTTAATTAGCAAGGGATATTAGGATAAGGGTTCATTAAGTATGGATTAAGTGCACCTGAGCTTTGGCATTTTCAGAAATGAGACAGTCTTCCACACTTACTTAGTGGTGCATGAACACATACTCAAGACTGTTGACATGGGGGTGAGGGTGGGGGTTTAATGACTGCATTTTGAAATTTGTTCTGAACTTTTCCTTTAAGGTTACTCTTGCCCAATTCAGGCATCTAGCTGACACTTTTATCACCAGTGACTTACAATGAGTGACTAGGTAGGGCTTCAGTGTCTTGCTTAAAGAGAGTTGCTTAACAAGATTGGTGTCGAAAGATGGATTGGTTTTGGTTGTTTGATAGTCTCTAGCCACTAGGGCATCCTGCCAGCTTCCATGAAGTCCTCGATGAGATCTGGGGGTGACAGTGGTTTTGTGTCTCCTGCAGCTGATGAGAATTTCACCACACTGCGGACCCTCTACTACCCGCCGGTAAACAGTGAGAAGTTGAAGGAAGGTCAGGTGCGCTGTGGAGAACATTCAGACTTCGGCAGCATCACCATGTTGTTCCAGGGCCGCGAAGGCCTGCAGGTAATACACACATCTGCATCTCCCTGGACAAAGGACTCAGGCAGAGTAGAAGTTAACAAGTTTAACGCATTACTGTGTCAAAAAATAATTGAACAGAGTACTTGTACTACCTTATTTTACAAAAAAGTCAAAGGGTTGTGTTATAAACCAGGTTTTATGAAAAAAGAACAAGTTCTTACTTATGCTGTAAGCCTGTTTGCAGACAGCACCACTGAACAATGTAATGTAAAACCATCTAAATTCGAACTTGGCCAAATCCAGGCAATGAATGGTCTGTATCCAATCCCACTTACAAACCACAAGGACTGAAATGGCCGCGAAGCCTTCCTGGCTCAAGAAAAACCCAAATTATAATCGTGTTTAATAATGTGATCATAATTCAGATGTGGAACTATGAATGGTCAGACCAAGGTGCGAGGGGACGCTCAAGAAGCATCTGCACAAATATCCTGAACATAGACGCTGTGCAAAAGTGCCCAGTTGAAACACACCACTGCTCACACCACTGCTGAAATACCTGTCATTACAAGAAATATTTTCTACTTCTCATACTGCACAATTATCTTTGAAGTTAATTGAAGATCTATTGGACAGCTTAAGGCGGTCTCTTTCACATCTATCATTGTCCAGTGTTATGGTAGAACACAAGTATAGTATTATGATGTTTAAGAGGCACTTCTTTTAAAATTGAAGCTTACCAGACTGACTGGTTCTAAGTTTTCATACTTGTTACCACAGAATAAAATTTTCAGGCCTGTAATCCCTCTGACACACTTTCTTTCAGGTCCGCAGTCGTTCAGGTGATTTCATCTCTGTTCCCGTCATACCTGGTACAGTCTTGGTCAACATCGCAGATATGATGCAGCGCTGGACCAGTGACCTGTTCATCTCTGCAGTGCGTTAAGAACATACTTTTAATTATTTTTGTGCTGCAAAAGAATGTATTGGACATATTACAAGGCTACAAGACATACTAGTTTGCAAGAAGGACATAAATGTGTCCAGTGATACACAATCAAATAGAAATGAGGTTTCACAGGTCTCCAACAGATCAGGTGTGATCAAGTGTGATTTTTGTAGAAATTGTGATTTTTTTTTTGACTTTGCAGTCTAGCATGTTGTACTTTGCTGCCTGGTTTAAAATACAATATGATACAGATTATTAATTTCCACAGGGGAAATTAGTTTATCAGCATACACATGGGACAGAGACAACCAGCAGAATAATGCAAAACTCAATAAAATTACAGTCATACCATCACAAGGCAGCATCACACAGGGAAGAGCATGCATCCAAAAATTGCAACAATAATGTAATCAATAATTTCATAATATGGACAGCCAACATGCAGATACTATAGATACACAGAAAGAGAGTATTCTACATTAGGATAATTTTAACAAAATCCATGTGATGTTTCATCATCAGTCTTAATTTCAATACTGAACAGCTGCAGGTACAAAACACTGCAAAGATCATTTTGGCATTCATAATCTATTGCTAAAACAGCTCTTTAAATCATTAAAAATACCATACATAGGATGGTCAATACAGCGCAGGACACACCTGAGCTTCCTACTCATTCTCTGCTCCATAATGTATTCAAGAGAATCTGGACTCAGACCAGTAATGGCTCCTGCCCTTTTGATCAGCTTGTTGATTTTATTCCTGGCTTTAGCTGCTAGGCCATTGCCCCAGTAAACAACAGCGCAGTGCAAAATACTGGCTAGGATATTTTGGTATAAGACAAACAGAAGTGACCTACTGACTTCAAATAACCTGAGCTTCTTGAGAAAAAAACATGACTTGTAGCACTGGGGCTCTCTTTCCAGTCCATCTTGTTAGCCACATGAACACCTAGGTATTTGTATTAGGGAGCCACATCTAAAGTTGATAATAAGCTCCCCAGTCTTACAAAAACAGCTGGAGGAAACCTAAAAGAAATTTTGAAAGTATACGATACTAATAACACAGTAAAACTGTAAGAACCACAGGTATGTCATAAGAAATTGTAGTGAAACTCTAGCAGATAGAATTTTGTTTTCTATATTTCTATACTGTAAGTTCCTATATAAGAATATTGTAATGATACCACTGGACAAAAAATGCCATAGTGTACAATAAGGCCACTATAAATACAATAGGATACCCAGACTGATTATAAGATCATCTATGAATGTTAAAAGCATGTCATATAGATTCTCTTAACATGAAAATCTCCTGCTAATGTTGTCCCCTGTCCTGCAGGTACACAGGGTTGTGCTGCCCCCTGTTGGTGATGGCAGCTCACGTCAGTGTCTGGCTTTCTTCGTCCACCCAGATGATGAGGCCATGATAATCTGCTGTGACGGCTCCAACAAATACCCTCCGATTAAATCAGTAACATACACGAATGAGCAAGCCAAAAAGATATACTGACCAAAGTGAATTTCCATCCAGTAATTTTATCCAGGCTATAGAGATGTATATTTCCATGTATTGAATGTTATCGTATGTGCAGTAGAGAATGTAGTTTTTTTTTAAATGAACAAATGTGTACAATTAAATGACAAAAAGAAAAGACATAATGTACAAGTTCATTTATTGTAATGTCTGCGTTCAAACCATCAACAACAGTATGGATCTGTTACACAAGACACTGGATGGTGCGATGACTGAACACGGAACATAAAAAAAATAAATCAACAACTAGCCTATTGTAAATATCTCAGTGGTTTAGCCTGATACCCTCATGACATCTTATCTGTTGTATCAGTTTGTAATGAACAGTTTTGTCAACAGATGGATATGGCTTTGCTGAATTATGTTTGTTCATCATTGCGCAATTTTATACCATGTAAAGATCAGATCCTTGTTAGTCTCTGAACTTGTGGCTGCAGTGTAGTAAAGAGTAGAATCATCTGCATACAGAGCCAAACTGGCCTGTCCAATTGCAGAAAGGAGGTCATTGATAAATATGGAAAAGAAGGAGTGGCCCCGGACTACTTCCCTGAGGCACTCCACAGTCCGGCCCTCTGGACAGATTGCCCTGAAAATAAACTTTCTATGACCTTGACGTTAGATAACTGTTTAACCACATAACCACACCATAACATTTGCATTTACTGATTAAAAGGTCATGACTAATCACATTGGATGCGGCATGGAAGGTCGGAATGGCCCTATGTGCCCCCTATTGATCTGTCAATCCTAGTCAACCAATCATCAGACATTTATACCATATCACTGTAGGTTGGGTTTCGCTGAATCTGAGGTGAAACGATGACAACAAAATGTTGTGCAATTTTATTTAATTGAGGTTTTTAGCTATTGGCAGGTAAAAATCACATGGCAGACCCAGTAAAGCAGCACTACAAATAGGCCTACTGCCAATACAGTCCCTACTACAATCCTGCTCCTGTGTAGGGTGAGTTGTAGCAACAAATACAGAGCATTTTGAGCATTTATGTGCAAAGTCTAACAGACTACACATCGTTTAAAATGAGTGTACCAGTGGTGGACTTTAGTGCATACAACCTAAATAAAAAGGATGTTTCGGATGAGCAGCTTCAACTCTTGAGCAAAGAGTTGAAAACAGCCTTTACAGAAACTGGGTTTGTCTACCTGAAGAACACCGGGATTACTCAAGAGGAGGTGAGAATAAATCTGATCATGCTATAAAGACAAAAACACAGTCAGTATGTTAAGTGGATGTGTCTTTCCATTTATACTTTGATAGGTGGACTGTGTTTTGGACATTTCCACGAAATTCTTCCTGCAGCCAGAGGAGCAGAAGCAACCCTTCACCAGGCAAAGCATCCCCAGCAGTCCTCACCATGGCTGGATGTGCTTAGCGAATGAAAAGTATGAATGAAAGCTGAACACAGCACTTCTTAACTTGAGAACTTACAGAAGACAACATCATATTTGTATTAATGCTGAAAAATTACATTTGTAGGTTGAATCCACTTCGACCTGGAGACTTAAAGGAGTTGTTCAACATATCTACTCTTCGCACTGACATTGTAATGACCCACTGCCAGATTTTGACATGATATATTTCATACAATGGACCTAATCAATAACAATAAGCCTAATCTGTAAAATATGTGTTACATAGCCTAGGCTTGTCCAGAAGAAATCATGACACTCCCATTTTTTCAAGATTTGGCCCAGTAACCTGACAGGGACACTGTTTGTCTCAATAATTACACTGAATTTAAGTTTTAATTTTATGAAAATCTATTTTTAAAAATCATTGTTTTCTCTCTTCTCTAATTTATCTTAGGATTGTTCTTTTTAAAAGAGCTATCCTAGCCTAAATTGTACTGAGTATGATATATTTAAAGGGTGTGTATTGAAGTGGTGTACTAGTTATTTAATCAGTCGGGGGGAAAAGATCGATGGAAGAAAGGATTTCATGTGCTGTTTTTCCATTCAGACTGCAAAAACTATGTGGCACAAATATGCCAAAGAAAATCAGATTTGAAGTGCTTGTTTGAGCATAGCTTCAAAAAAGTCTGTGGTGCTCTGATGTGTCCCATTCTATTCTGTTCCAGGATTGGCCATCATCAGGTAACCTAAAAGGGTTCCAGGAGATCCACACCTCTTTTTTCCTGCACTGTAAAGAGCTGTCTCTACGGGTGCTGAGGGTCATAGCCCTCAGTCTTGGTGTGGACCCAGTGATGTTCCTTAATGCCCATCGTCTCATGGGTGGTGTGTACAACATACTGCATAACAGTATAACTAGAAGAGCACCCCTAGAGATACACCTAAACTGGTTGAATATCATGTAATTTAAAGGTTATGATTAAGGAAGGTGTCACACATGGCTGTCATGTTTTGCAGAGTGCAAAGGAGCTGATTGAGTGAAATCAGCATATTGTGATGTAAATCTCTGAGAGGTTTTGTAGTGTAAGTCTGGTGCTGTTAATCTATAGCTGACTTGAAAAACTGATCCGTCTCCTGCGGGGGTTAAGTTGGGATATGGAAGGCCAGGGAACTCTGGATCATTCACCTGTAAAAGCTGCCAGAGAAGCATAGTGACCCCACAGTATTATGTATTCTATACAGTGTTTTTATTTATTTGTTTATTTTGATAGTAACAAAAATGCTGGGGAGATTTGAAAGGTCGGGGACCTGTTGATTGTTCACCTCGAAATGCCTTTTTCTGCATTCTTTTTTTTTTTTTTTTTTGCCTCCAATGTTGACTGTAAGGTGGCAGTACCTCCCAGGCTAATGATTATGGTTAGGTCTAGGTTAGGGTAAGGTTAGGTTACGTTACACAGCTGGTTTACAGGCGTCTTTTGGGGCAAGAAATGCAGATGAGCCCAAAAAGCTGCAAACTTTGAAGTCAGTTCATGCTCCTCAAAGAATTAACCATTAAAGATACAAGTCCAACTTTAAAGGAATAGTTCACCTAAATATGAAAATTCAGTTATTATGCACTCAGGAAGTTAGCCCGATAGCTCTGTCTCAGCCCTCTGGTCACATGTTCAGCCTGCAGTGGCTTGCAGTTTTCCCATTAGAGTGCTGTTGGGTGTGTGCACACCGACAGTATTGTCTGTGAGGAAAATACAGGACATAGTCAAGTAAATATTGGACTTTTGGACCCACAGTGCAATTATGTGGCTATAACATAATTTTGTAGCTGTAAATAGATGGCCCAGTTAATTTCAATAGTTTGAGAGAAGGCTAACTCGCTGTGTGTTTAGCAGTCCTACAGTTTCAGCTGACATGGGGTTGGACATGTAATGTTTGAATTATCAGTTTGTGTTTAACTGCTCGTTTGTTGTTGCATGGCAACTTGCTGACAGTGTTATCCACACTGACTTACAGTGAGGGAGCAGTTTAGGATTCAGTGTCTTGCCCCAGAACACTTAGATAGTATGGGTGTTAAAAAGTATGTTGGGTGCTGGATGGTCTCTTGACCACTAGGCCATCCCTCTGACCTCTGGATGAGATCTGGTGATGACAGTGGTGTTGTGTCTCTTGTAGGCGAAGGGAATGGCACTATGTTGCGAGCTCTCTACTACCCACCGGTAAACATTGAGATGGTGAAGGAGGGTCAGCTGCGCTGTGGGGAACATTCAGACTACGGAAGCATCACCCTGGTGTTCCAGGGCCGTGACGAAGGCCTGGAGGTAACACACACATCTCCACCTCACTGGACAGATGATTCACGCAGAGCAGGAGTTAACAAGTTTCACATGCTCATGTGTAAAAAAAAAAGTTTTTTCACATCTCCAGTCTCTATTTTGACATTTTACTATCTCTTATTTTACAAAACTATGTCTATTTTACAAAAAATCCACTTTTGATGAATGCTGCACCATTACTTTTGATGTTAATTGGTGCTCCAAACTTCACCAGGCTTACTGCTTGGCAATTTGATATTTGTTACTGCTGAATAAATCTTCAGGCCTGTAATCCCTCTGACATGTTCTCCTTCAGGTCCTCAATCGCTCAGGTGACTATGTCGCTGTTCCCACCATACCTGGAACAGTCCTCATCAACATTTGTGAATTAATCCAGCGTTGGACCAATGACCAGTACATTGCTGGAGTAAGTTAGGAAGATATTTTTGCATAGTTTTTGTTTGCGTTGCAAAATTTAAACCTTTATTATTTTAACTTACCAATGTAATAGAAATATTCAAGGCTTCACAGGTCTCTAACAGGTCTTTTTTAGCTCATGTACTATGATACATAAACTATTTGTGTGATCTTTGATTATTGAAGCAGTTACAATATTTGACTTTGCAGCTTGGCTATATCTAACAACAAAAGCATTACACAAATCCTATAAAAAGTTGTTTTCAATATATGATAGAAACCACAGCAAAGCCATAATATTGAGCAGATTTATTATAGGAGCTTACGGTGATATTAGAGGCATATTATACACATTTCTCTACCCTGAGAACTCGTCAACACTTTTGCCCCCTGTCCTGCAGGTGCACAGGGTTTTACTTCCCTCTGCCGGCGACTGCGGCACACGTGAGTCTCTGGTTTTCTTCGCCCAGCCAGACGCTGACGTCGTGGTAACCTGCTTCGATGGTTCACTCAGATACCCTCCGGTGAGAGCAGGCGACTACATCATGGCGCGCTTCAATTCCACAGCTGTCTGAATTACCACCCATGAATTCCACCTATCATTCAAAGACCTCTGTTGTATATCAGATGTATTTTAAGAGGTCTAGCCTAGAAGCACCTCACAGGCCTGACATCATAGAATAAAATCACTGGATATCTGTAAATCGTAGAGATTATGAATTTGTTAATTTGTCAGCAGAGGACTCATGCTACGCTACTATCCTTAAAATAAACAGGCAACCAGAATTTAGCAAATTTTGTTAGAACATGATGCATACTGATGATTTTTACACATGATTAATGTCTCACTTTGGATCCAGGCTCTTCACTTTTCAAAGCATTGTAATACAAATGAATTCATGTATATGTTTTTACTATTTCTATTAAATACGCAGATGTGTGTGATTAAACTTGAAAAAAAAGGACAGAAACCTCAAACGTGCAAGCTCATTCACTTTAATGTCCACATTCAAAACCTGTACAATAATAGGGATCTTTTACACAAGAAGTCGGATGGTGCACAGATTTAACAACAGACAAAAAAAAATAAAAAATAAAAACAGCTTATTGTAAATATCTCTAGTTTAGGTTTAGGCTTATACCCCCCAGGATCTCTTGTCTGTTGTGTTATAATGAATGAAAACATTTGTTAAAAGATGGATACGACTGAAAATTTCAGCTTTTCTGTCTCCTATAAAGGAAAAGAGGCCACTCAAACTGTCAGGACCAGCTGTTATTTAATTTAAAGCGGTGCAGAATTAAATAAATTAACCATATTCCACCATAATGAAAAATGTGTCACATTTGGACACGGACTCATACAAACACAAGCACACATACACACAAGGATGCTGTACGTACACACAGTCTTTACTCTTAACACCAGCAAAATTAAATTAACTTAAAACATTTAAATAATACAATAGGCAAAATTGACTCTTAACAAAGTTTTCTTCACATATTTTCTATAAAGGAGGCAATACCCAGGCAATATAAATGAGGCTATTTGACTAGAGCTTATGGAATGTGCAGTTTTAAGTCTACACTATAATAGCTTTAAAAGGGAGGAGTCATGGATGAGAAGAATTTGTTTAACTTTGCGTCAAAATTCAGAACTAAAAATTAAGATAACAGCAATGGTGGTTTAAATTTGTGGCCAAAATCAAAACTTCAATGACACAAAGAGTGACGTTTTATGGATCTGGTATTTTTACTCTCCTAAGCTGAAAACTCTCAAAAAAATAAAAAATAAAAATAAAACTTTACCTGAACAAAATAAAAATAATTTTCAAATAATGTTCTCCAAGAGACAATATCAGTGACAATAAACTACAGTGCGTAAAACAAAACATTCACTTATCCTGACAGCAGCCCCCCCTCCCTCCCTCCACC
>OMLF01003298.1:3180-13878 GCA_900302615.1 Holocentrus rufus | reverse complement strand
GGGCACTGGAGAGATAGGGAGATGGGGAGATGGAGGATGGGGAAGACAGAGATTGTGCTGCATGCAAACTCTCTGTAGTTCCTTACAGGTGCGTGAGCCGCTCTGAGAATAAAGCAGCAGAAGGAGCGGAGCATAGAGATGTCAGGCTGAGCCGCTCGATGCTAACCAGTGTTGGCAATGAGGGGGCTTGACTCCGCCCACCCAGGCTCCAGGGCTGAGTCCCTCCCAGGAGGGTGCCGGTGATTGAAATGGAAATTCAGGAAGTAATACTTCAGAGGAAGGAAGAGTGTCACTCTCCCCGACTGTCAGTCTGTCTCTTCATCCTTTCATTACTGTCACTTTCATATTAACCTATAATCAATTATGGCTGCGTCACATATTCAGTTTTACTAAGTTCTATTCCAAAATCCCTGTGTAAGATCCAAAAATTGGGAGGTACAGGAAATTTTGTTGACAGTTTTGCCATCAAAAGAAGCGAAGGCTCTTGTAAATGTGGCTAATTGTCTTTTTTGTCGAGCGTTTTAAGCACGCCGTAACTCATGACGAGGACAACAATCTCATAAGTGTCCACATTAATTAAATTAATTGATGCAGTTTACATTTAATATTCGTATTGGTAAAAGAGATTGACTGTAAGCTTTTAACTGTTGTTGCTGATGCCTTATAACAATTATGGTCATCCCTGTGGCTAGCCTCAAGGAAAGCCCATAAATGTTTACAACACACTATTGAGTCGTTTATAAAAGTCCATCAAATTTGTAGATAGCATAAAGCTGAATGCAGCCAACCACTAATCAGCAATGTTTTATCTCTTCACCAGTCTAATCAAGAAAAATCAGGCCTTGATGTACTTGTATTATTTTCATATTTGTTTATGTACATTGGCAAATTCCTTCTTCCAGACATCTGGAGCGACAACACGTGTTGCCATGTGTTTTTGTTGGAAGGCAAGATATTTGAATCTCTAAATCTTTGAGTCCAAGGTGTCAGAGAACAAGGCAGCCATGAGCTAGCCAGTGGTTTGATGGTGCACTATGCATTCACTATGTTTCAAAAGGTCATTCATGGTGGGCACGGACCCCCCTTCTCGAAATGCCAATACCTCCTCATAGGGCAAGCAGGCCTGAGCCAATTCCTGCTGTGCCTCTCTGTCACGTCCTGGTGCGCATTCCTTTGCAAACAGGACCACACAAAATCAAACGTTATCCCTCATCTCTCTTGTTGAATGACCAGATGATTGTGTGCAATAGAAAAGGAGAAAAGGAGGGTGAATTAAATGAGCAAAATGAACAAAATGTGAGGAAGAGCCAGGGGATTGCATGGTTCAGTAAACTGTAACTGGGTCTCTCCTAGCTTGGCTCATGAGCCCAAATGCAGGAAAGGCCACATGAACAATATCACTTCTCTTCTGAAGAGCAGTGGGAGCAAGAGGAGTGGGGAGGGAAGTGATGAGGTGTGCTGTAAAAATGGGTAGTGGAAGCAAAGGAGGAGAACTTGATGAGAGAAAGAGCAGGGGAAGCAGAGTGCTCGAATTGAAAAGGGGAGGACAAAAAGAAATGTGCAATATGGAAAGAAATAATTAGGGATGAGAATGCAGTGAAAATTCTTCAACAGAAAAGGAAGAGAGGGTTATAGGAAAGAGATGCAAAGACACACACACAGACACACACACTTACACACTTACACTCATTGCATGTGTGTATGAATCTTTATGTGTGCATGTGCATGTGCATACACAGGTAAGTGTATGCATGCAACTGTGTGCAGGATGGGAAAATTTGTGCGTGTGCATGTGTGTGTGTGTGTGTCTGTGTGTGTGTGTGTGTACACGCTGTTGTTTACAGTGACCAGTAACCTTGAATGAGGCTCCTTTGTGTTTTATGTTTATAGCTCTATCAATAAGCACCTCGTTATCTGTGTCTATATGTGTCTAAAGCCCTAGTTTAACTGCATGGGCTGCCTCGTTGGATCACTGATTGACTATCAGAGTCACTGGATTCATGAAATCTGAGCTTTTAGGATGAAGATGTCTCTTATTTGCAGCAGCAGTCATGTTGTTTTATCTGTTAATCTGGTTCTTGATGCTGGAACCTTTATTGTTGTTGTCTTCTTCAATAATGACAATGGCGCTGATGATGGTAATGACAATGATGATGATGGTGATGAGGAGGATGATGATGATAATGATGGGTGATGGTGTTTCTAACTGGGGTGGTAATAGGCAACACTGATGGTGGCAATGACAGTAATGAGTTTTAAATATCCAACAATCTGATGGTTGTAATAATCTGTGACATTTTCAACTAAATGTCTGTCTATTGCTGATGCTGGAACACAATAATGATTCAACCTATGCCCAATTATTGAAAGCATGTCCATTAGCTGTTCTAAACACCTGGTGCTGAGCATGTCGTTCCCAGAAATAATCCTCTGGTCCATGGGATGTGACACGTCTTACATTTCTGGTGACAGCAGCAGGTTTGTATGGAATATCGCTGTTTGATTGAACACGATCTCTGGGAAGAACTGTGCAAAAGCACCCGAGTAATAATTGCTGTCACCAGAAAAAAAAAAAAAAAACAACGCTACAAATATGGCATGAAGCAATGCAGAAGCCTGGCCATCCCCAGAGTGTTTTAATGTATTTAGCTTTTTGATGCATTTGTACATGGTGTAATCAGTTGATTAATATACTCTAATACACAGTGTCAGTCATACTATTTTTTTTGTTTGTTTGTTTGTGTTACCAAAATCACAGAATGCGACAACCCAAAAATAAACACTCAGACGGTGGAGCACTTTTTGCAGGAGCTCACAAAGTTAATGAAGTGTTACTCTGTAAGGAAATTAATTAGCAGAAAGGCTAAGAGAGGGATGATGGTGAGATAAAACTATAGTGAGGGGGTGGGGTATGTATATGAGGGTTTGGGGGACTGGGGGGTGGAGATGCATTATACAAGAATGGCTGAGAATAGTTAGCAGAGACATTGCAGCGGTAAAGGGAGAGCTGAGGGATAGGAAACCAGCATTTCAATTACATGAAAGCAATTGTTTTTTATCTTGAGTGCAAGTTAATGAAACTAATTAGTCTTTGCAGCATGAACCTCTCTGGCACGTCAGATAATCGCCAGAGGCTTAGATAGTGCCAGTCAATTTTTAGCTTACAGCAGTAGAGGGGAAAAACAAACAGGGCCTTATCGCTCCACCAGGCATTACACCTGGGGTTTACATCAACCTGAAGACCTCTTTTCACCTTTCCAGGTCTTACCGGTCATTTACATCAGGTATCCACAACGTAACACTTTTCTCAACTATAAGCCTTGGGGTCCAGGAACAACTTAATTAGCGTTTGATTGAGGGCTCCGCAAGGAGCTTGAAATATCTTGAAATTGAGCAACATTCTTCAGCTATCGGGTTTGTAAAAATACTGTTGTGTAGCAGCCCTCAGGAAGTCAAGGCTTATCTGCTTTACAAAAGTGTGTCCCTTTGATATATTGCTATGCAGCACAGGTAGATGCAGCCACACATATTATAATGAGAATATTGAGAATATGAGAATATCACCAAAAGGCTGAACTACGTGGGAGTGAGAACACCTGCAGAGGGCTTGCTATTTATTTATTTATTTTCATTTTGAGACTTATAGTGTCGAAGATGACTGTGGTAGCAGAAGCAGATGCACCAGTAGGGTGAAAAAGACTGTGATTCTCACCACATACACTTGTCAGTTAGCGTGGAGTTCCCTTCTTCTGACTAAACCACAGGCAAGTCAATGTCTTGCAAATCAGTCCCAAAAGCGTTCAGGTGCAACTCATCAAACAGGTGTTTTATTCACTGAGGGGAAGTCGTAATGAAATAATAGAGAGACCATGACTGCACAGAAGTGTTCCAGCTTATCAGGAGGACACAGGAGAAAATCTATTTGTCAGCCACAAGGCCTCTGTCTATGGGATTGGACATGTGAAGAGAGCACAGCCCTTTGCATATGGCACTGAATGCATTCAAACTGTGGAAGGACCATGGGAGCTATCCATGGTTCTGAAATTGAATATCACCATCAATAGCAATATAGGAGAGCTGTCCATGGTGCTGCAGAAACATTTTTGCCTTTCAGAGGCAAAGTAACAAGTAACATTCCTAATAATAATAATAATAAACAATAACAATAATAATAATAATAATAATAATAATAATAATAATAATAATAATAATAATAATAATGGAGTGGAGCTACATGGGACTTTCATGGAACTTTCATGGATAATTAATACCCCCCCGTCTTTCAAAGTAATTTATTGGACAATGAAGCAGAAATGTCATATCAAATAAACAGAAAAAAAAAGTTTCATTTGCTTCTAATTGATAGTTTATACATTCAGTTTAATTCAGACTTCATTCTTACATAGAATTGATTCAATGCTAAAAGCAGACAAAACAGAACAGTAAGAGATCCAAGGACAAGATTTACAGTTTAACTGAAAAGGTCAGAATTTTGTCGAGTTGCAGCGGTGGATTGTTAACACATTGATCCGACAAAGCATCACCTTGTGTTGCTTGTTTTAATACCACTTATTGATTGACTGACCTTCATGTATATAAATGGACAGGCCCCTCAGTGTGGCCAGCATGGATTATTTCCACTTATGTCTGTTTGTCAAAGCTCTCAGGACCCCTGGCTTGTCAATCAATTCGCAGAACTGCAGTGGGGATCTTTCGATTCACATCAAAAAATAATGAAAAGCAGTATTAAGTGCATTGCGTTCAATAATATTATAGAGTACATGAGAAAAACAACTCCATTTTGTGACTTCTTTAATGTATTAATATTATTTCTCCTTGAGAAGTGTCTCATTAATATTAGCTTGAATACTTTTTGCTTTGGGCAACAGCAGTCAAAAACACCACACAGTGATCAAGAGTTCAGAAATCAGCATTTCAGGCAAAGCAACAATATAAATATGCATTGTTATGATAATGTTTATATATAGGAAAAAAAACAAAGACACCTAAAATATCTTAATGTCTGGCGTTGACTCATGGCCAACAATGCAGCTGCTTCAAATAAAACATCCTGCTATGATACAGGATTGAACAAATTTCTGGTGGCTTAACTACAGCCTGTGAAAAATGAGTGCTTGTTGGAGAGTACGGCAAGATTTACGGTGTAAAGTTGGTGAGAATAGTTGGCTGCGGTGCCCAGTACATGGGAACCTAGAATCTGGAGGGAGACAGAAGTTTGATGGTGAAGTGCAGAAGCTCCAACTAGGTCAGAACTATTCCTGGTCTCCCACCATATGCTAAAAGGTGCTCCAATACACTGGCAGAGGTCGGTGGCAGAATATCAATCTAGCTGCAAATTAATCAGTTGGCAGTGGGGGTATACAAAGCTCCTGGTGTTGCTGCGTACTCAGTGCACCCAGGATCTAGCATCCAGCCAGCTATCCAGTTCTCTGATACTGGGCCTAGGTGTGATGAAAACCCAGTCCCACACAAAGAGAAAGATCGCCAACATGCATAAACCAAGAGTTGCCTGATTTATCTTCCTTCCTTTGAAGCTGCTTCTAACTACTATGTTCTAGCTCGGCAGCTTATTCAAAATCAATACATTGGGAGAAAAAGTATCAGAAACAAGTCCTACAATCTCTGAAATCTAAAAATGTTTTCAAGTTTATCTCTGTGCTTTATACGTTTGTAAATCTGACACTAATCCAAAACACCTACTGCTATTCCACTACTCCTTGCCTTCAGCTTTGAAAAAAAGCAACAAAACACCAAAAAACTTTTCCTCAGCTGTGTGGGAGGTTGACACTGCATGGTGGGAGCCACATACTGTAAAGTGAAAATTATAAAGTAGAAATGTAATAAACTGACTGCAAACAGCATTGGATGAGCCTATAAATGAGCTGGAGGAGCCCAGGGCCACTGGTGAACTACTCAGGTTGTGTATATAAGTCATGAAGAGGCGGTTCATGCATGTTTATAATGGGCAAATATTTTGTACACCTTCTTGAAACTCAAGAAACGTCACTGTGTGGGAACATTTCATAAATATCCTGCAGTATGGATGGTTTGGACTTTTGTGTCCTTCAGCCATTATTAGTGATGCAGTGAAGATAACCTATGCATATGCTTCGCTATATGCTTAAATAGAAACAAGCATATCATTATTTTATTACTTTGACAGCCACCATGTTACAGAAGAACTACCAACAACCACAAAAAACTAAACATTCCTATCAAACAATCCTCATTGTTTTTCCTCTTGCAATCTTCAACATGTGTCCAGGATCTTTAATTAAGTCTGCAGTGTCAGGAGGGGATGTCCATATTACTCCTCTGACATTTCAGCTCCACTGATATGGAAACCAGAAGCACACAGATTCCATTAAGAGTGCAGGGTGCGTGGCGGTAGAACATGGGGCACCCGCGGGATTCCTAAAGTGGCATTTCCTAGGCCTGTCATATTCTCTCTGAGGGTAATGAAATCAGTTTGGCTCCTCCACTCCTGGCTCAGCACTGTCTGCTATATTGTATTGTATGGGGGAGGGCATAATCTTGTTTAACGTGCAACAGGGTACAACTATAGAGACTACGATGGAGCAGAAAAAATGCCGACATTTTGATTCATTTTGCACACGTTTTTAAAAGAATAGCAGCTTTCATTGTAGTCACAGAGTATGATTAGAAGGAAGATTTAGCAATTTTGGTAAATTAAGGCAGAGTGTTTCTCAAACCATGGAAATCAATCTATCTCGTCTTTCACTGTCCCGTTTCAGCGAAGGAATGTATTCAAAGCAGCACTTCTAACCATTCAAATTCTAACCAGACTCCCACAGAGAGCAGCACACCTGAGTGAGCTCTCCATCATTCCCTTTTCCAGCCCAATTGCCTCATTAGAGAAATGCTTTCCTCTTGGCTTTCATTAAAGGATAACAGCGCCCGATTCAGCTCGATTTAGAAATCATTAGATCTTCACTGCTGGGTTTTAATATTTCCAGTGGAGAAAGTCTCATAAGTACAGTTCAAAAATGCATAGTGCACACATGGTTTGTGTTTCCAAGTTTGAAAAGCTGGATGCATTTTAGTATTAGAGACTGATCCCACATAGACCTGCTTAAGGTTCCTGAAAGGGGCCTAGTTTTTGTATGCAAAGTCCTGACCGTTAAATGAACCCTAACAACACCATCTTCAGACTAGCAGGCTGTGTCAGCCAAGCTGGTGGAGGAGCAGCTGTATTTTCCGAGCTGAATCTCTTGAAAACAATTGAACATTTTCTCTGCTATCTCACTGGAATGAAGCTTGAACTGGGATTATCTGGTATCTACTAATGCCCTTGATATCTACTACTACAGACTCTGTCAGGAGGGCGAAATACAATTAGAACTGATGACAGAGCAGAAAAGTGTAGGGGAAGCATGCATGCACTGACTCTGAAGCAAATGTTAAAGAGTGCGTGCTATATATTGCAAGATGATGAGCTCTTTCAAAGCAATCTCCGGCTAAAGTAAAATAAAACAGCTGGTGCTAACTGCTCCAGCAACTGAAAGACAACAGAGCAAAATTATATGTGCTCTTCAAGGGCAAGTCTCCTTGTCATCATAGCTAAATCCTTTGGATCATATCAAGTGCAGATAAGAGATTTTATAACTATTGCTGCAATTTGCAACAAATTGTTTTATGTGCTTCAAGTGTGTTTACGGCATGTTTATATGCAAAGAACCTTATAAAGCAAGTCAATAAAGCATGTACTTGCCACTTAGTGCCTCTGGCATCTTCTACAAAGTGAATATAAATCTATAACTCTGTCCTGTTTTTACATTGAGAAGTTCTGGCTAGGTGAAAAAATGGGCTGCAGGCTCAGTGTCCTAAATTTCACTGTGCCTTGACAGGTTGATGCCATATTTACTGTGTGAAATATAATGCAATGAGATGTGGCTATTAGAATGGCTGTAGCTCTTTTTGATCAGAGCCCGCTGCAGCACAGAGCTGTCAGCGTAGCTCTGTGAGTTTTTTATTGGGTCGGAGAACGCACAGCTCACCAGGGAGCTACAGTAACAGATAGATGGATCCTACTGGGTTCGCACACCGGTCCAACACAGACAGGCTCAATAGGTGTGGATGTTCCTGCAGAGTCTGAACTGTTGCTTTACTTAGAAAAGTTCATCAGCTGTGAGTAATGCCTGCAGGCATCTATGCAGTGTGAAGATGGTGATGATCACACATTAGACTTTGCTAGACTTTGTCACTTTGCTCTTCTAAGTTCATGTGCATATAAAACTCTGGATTGTGAAGAGTCTTCTGAAAGCTCAAGCATCTATGGCTGTGAACATGTGAAACATGTGCACATGGCTGTATGCAGGTGGTGCCCACTCACACAGACATACACATGACACGGCAGCAACTTCCATTTCCATGGGGATATTATGTTGAGAGGAATAAGTGCATAGGTTGAATGAAGTAACAATGAAATACCCTATGAGTACTCCAGTCGAGATCCAGCTCCATTGTGCCAGCTGACATTGACAGAGGCCCCTGGCGTTCCTATAAGAGGAGCTTCTAATACCTTGCAGTCTGCTGATGACTGTGCCCTTTCTTTCCCTCTTCCCTATTGTGTCCAATCCACAGATTCGATTTAAAGGCCTTTAAAAATGGTTCAAACTTTTATTGCACCGCTCACTGGACAGAACACCAGTGAAATGAAATATGGGGGGAACAAGGGAGACATATTTTATTTGAAAGTTTTACTCACTTCTAATGTCACAGCTGGTACACAGAGCATGGTCAGGTTTCCATAGTTTTATTTCACCTCAGCTTTACAAAGGCTTTTAAAATATACAATGCTATTTTTACAGGACTGTCCTGCAGTCCAACTTAAAAAGGAACGTGATGTAGATGGTTTTAAAAAAAAAATGGGTGGAATTAACAGAGAGGTTTTTTTCAATTTCCTTGTGTTCCCTCTTGCTGTCACCTGTCTCCTTTCTATAAATTATCTGTATGAGAAATCCAAGGCCACTGCAGTCACTTTGTCTCTTGCAGGAAATAGAGTAAGGCCTGATAGGTAGATTAACTTCAGATACATTGCCAATAAAGCACAGCTGTGAGCCCAACTTTCTGTGTCGAAGGTGAGGGAGGAGGAGGAAAATGGTCGGAGAGTGAACTCTAACACGCTGCTAAAATATGTGATCCAGGCTGCATGGAGAGTGAGTGTACACAAATTATTCTCACAGCTGCAAGCAGATGTCCAGCCAAGCCTATGGGAGAACTGCATAATGTGTAGGTTAGCAATATATAAATGCACAGAGAGAGAGGTGCAAGTTGTTATGTGGACAGACTGCAGGTGGTGTACAGTAACACACTGTTGGTGGTGTATAGTAAACACACTCTCCTCTCATTCTACATATGAACTGATTCTCTCATGGAAAGGGGAGCAGGCAGTGAAATCACCCTTAGGAAATCATCTTTGACCCATAATGTCACCAGAGTGAATTTCCATGCCTAAAATGGGCAGGGAAATAAGTGTTAAGGAAAGAGGATAGCCTTGAGAGGATTGTCAGCATGCATTTCCTGGATTAGCGTTTGGGGGCGGCGGCGCGGGGTGACTAAAGCTGTGTTTGTGGCTAAGGGAAGGTAATTAATTAAAGACGCTTGTAATGCACCCTGCTCCGTCTCATAATGGCAATACTGATGCCATGTACTGAAAGAGGAGGTTATCTGAGCAGACCGTGTCCAGGAAATCATTTCATTAGACAGGCATGGCCAGGATCTCTCTATCTCTCACTCCATCTCTCTTAGGCTTATTCCCTGCCTCTTCTAAAAAATGCCAGGCCATGTTTCTTAACAGTCTCCAACCTTCACCACTTAAGATTCATCCCATTAAAGTCCAGAGCAGTCAATTTACCAGCGTGCTTTAATAGATGAGTCAGGAGGCAGGACTTAGCGGGAGATTGGAGCTGATTACGCCCTTGTTCTGTTCATTTGCACAGGCCCAAGTTAATTGACTCCTGAGCAGCGATCCATTGGACACACGCTATCTGCTGCCAACCTCTTCCTGACCCCACTCACCGCAGGGAACAAAAGAGCAGCACTTGCTTAAACAAACTGTTTGTTTTGGGTTGTGGCATGTATGCAGGTACGTGCACGTGTGCGCGAGAGATGGGGGAGAAATAGAGGAAGAGAAAGAGAGCGAGAGGGAGAGATGTATCTGTGGGTGTGGAAACATGTAGGAGAGGTAACGGGGGAAAAAGGGAACAGACGGCGTAAAATGAGAGGTGATGCTGATGTGGATTGCAGCGTGTGCCTAATATAAGTCGGAAAGTGATACATAGCTATGTGAGAAGAGAGAGTATGCAATGACAAGACAGCTGTTGCCTCTTGCACATTCACCAGTTGTTGCACGGACCACATATACGTCAGTTGTTGCACAAAATGCAATGGATATAAGGAGATAAAAAACAGAAGCACTCGATCACTATCCTCCTAACACCACACTGTGCCATTCCAGGTTTCCTCAGGCCTTTGTCAGCCAGGTAGTGACAGAATTATTTCCTTTCACCTCGCCAGCAGTGACGTATGTCAAACCGTAACTGGGAGGAAATTCTTATTGCCATATCGTTTCCTTTCTTGCTTTCAGTCCGAAAGGATGTCACACAGTACTGACAGTGAAACAGACTGTCAGACAGTGCTGTGCGGGTGTTTTTT
>OMLF01003286.1:3521-24698 GCA_900302615.1 Holocentrus rufus | reverse complement strand
CACTTCACCTGCGAGTGTAAAGCCTATTAACACTGTCATTAGAGGAGCTGGGTTCATGTCATGTTAAGGCCAGAGGTGTTTCCTTACTGGGTAAAACAACGCACCTTTAATTCAGTAACCATGCCGACCAAGATACAAAGTTGTTCCATGTGCCATTATTACTTAGCTGCAAAATGACACCTTGTCCACCTACTTCTCATTTACACAAGATGCATCTCCGACGCATTTGACGGCCAAACCACAGTTTAAATATCTCCAAGGGTTATAGATATACAGTATCTAGTCTTAAGTGAATAAGAGCTATCAGCCTTTATCTGTCAGGACCTGTTATGCCATGAGTTAGATCCCGCTTTAAAGAGTAGATGCCAGGTTCAAGGGCTTAGGAGCTCTGCCAACAGCAAGGTCAAGCAAAAAGAGAGCCGGTTGCCAACTTGCCATTGTGCCGCTTTCAAATCCGGACATGTCAGCCGCAGCCTGACGCGAGCTCGCTCTCCAGCGGCGTTCACCTGACCGACGTTCGAGCGCGGCGAGACAAAACACCGGGCGTGCGCTGCAACAGAAAGATTTAACCCAAAGCTGACAGTTGTATTTGCTGCCGAAAGTAGCGCGCTTTGCTTTGTGGCAAAAAAAGGGAAAGGGCGCAAAGGCTGAAAATTAGATACATTCTTCTGAGCTGTCAATATAAATCGGCGGTGTTTTTGCATAAACATTCATCTTTTCGGTGATCCGAACGGTGAGGACGTCACACGCGGGACAAAGTGACTCAGATGACAGACGTATCAGCATAATGTGTTTAAGAATAATGGAGCCCCGGTGATGAAAATGGAACAGCATGTCTTCCACATAACACTTCTGTCTGCGCACCTTCTGCATCAGCCTCAAAAGGAAAAAGAATAACTGCACGATTAAAACGTCTGTCATTGCTGCACAATTAATATTGTGGAGCTGTTGGCTTGTCCTCTTAAGAATGATAAAACAGCTTTACCTGGACACTGAGGGATCGTTCAGGGGAGTTTTTCTCTTTGACAACTGACACAGCCGCATTTAAAATTCTATTTGACATGCTCACTCATACTCAGAGATCTATATATATATACAGTATATATTTGTACAGTACAGTGTAGAAGAAGCAGCTTTTGCTTGAGCCATGTTAGGGAGAGGAACATCACACTGTGGGGCTTTCACACCATTTTAATTCTTAATCAGCTACAGAGTGGAGATTACAGAGAGAAAATTGCTTGTTCATTTCACTCTAAAAAGCCACAGATCCTGGCATTACCAACAGCCGAGAGCCGCTCACTCGGGACCAAATTATAGCGTGTATGTATTGACTGAATTTTGTGTTGCAACAAATTTTCGAGACGATCGATCTATATTTGTGCGGCGTGCGCCCTGCCCTGGCATTGTATCTCGCCGAAAAGGACGGCGAAACGTCAATATCCGAAGACAAGGCGCATTAAGAGATTATCGAGTTGGAAAAACTTTTAATTCCTCACTTCGTAGATTTTCGCCGTGCAAATATGATCAGCTGGATTTAGTTAATGATCTGAGGGGGGACTGGACCTGTGGCTCCTCATTATCTGGGTGGCAACCTTTACTCACTGAATACATTTCCATCTCATCTGGGTCTCTTCCTACTCTTCCTCTCCCTTTGTGACACTAGCAGCTTCTCTCCCACACTGATCACACTGATAATGTGTAAAGCAGAACATATATTACTCTGTTTTTCAGCTACAAAGCCCAGCAGCCTACCTCTAGATCTCCTCATTATCCGAAACGACTTCATATTCAAACAGTTTTCCGCACTGCAGCTCGGGAAACAGCCCCTCTTTCCTACCGGCTTTACCACCTGTGATCAAAAACGTTTGAGATGGACGGGACGGAGGAGGCGAAAATGTGTCGGGCCGGGGCCGCGCCAATTCGACAAGGATTCATAACGTCGGCGCCGCCAGGCAAAAATGTGCTCACATATGCATTCAAATGTCCGTGCGGCGCTGAAGGCTTTGCCTGCAAGAGCAGATAGAGCACAGAAGACAGTCGGAAAATAAAGCCTTGTTGGAGTGAGTCCTGAGGATGGCAGCAGACGGCACTTGGCAATCACTCAGTATCTCCTCCAATAAAGCAGCAATGTCAACACAAACCTAAGTGAAGGACACACCTGCTGAGAATCCGGTGCCTTCTACTCCACTGTGTTTCACTTGTAAGTGGCACATTTAAGAGCCCTAAAGGGGTCACCTCATTTTTATGACACACATATTTGGGTACATTTATGACCCTAACCTTCAGCCTCCCCTGCTTTGCTAAGGTTATTGACTTATTGTAGATGTGAAGATGTCCCATAAACTCTTATGTCCCTTCTCGTTCACTATTTGAGCCCACCTCGCCAACGGAGGAAGCTGATCTCCCTTTTTTTTTTTTGCCGGCGGCACATCTATTTTTCATGCAACAGATTTCTGGGCATGTGTGTGGCGTGCGTGTGTGTGCCTGCTATACGCAGCAGAAGGGGGGGGACGGAATTATCTGAGCACCAATATGAAAATGTGATAAACATTCCTGGAGATGAGATCATCTAAAGCCTTTCCAACACTGCATGTCTAATTAGAAGACTGTAATTAATCACATGTTGCTGTGGCTGTTCTGAATAATGAGACTCCAAAGGTGAAATTTATGAATCCGAGTGGCAGTAAGCAGTCTGTTTATTACCCCGAAATGGTGACAACAATGCCAGGTTAAGCCCCGCAGAGGGCACTATGGCAAAAAATGGATGAAAATTCCTTAATATAGCCTCATGATTTACCTTTTTCCCAAGCATAGGATAGACTTTTAAGGAAGAAAAAAACGCATAATGAAATATTAATTAAGCTGCAGCTGATAAAACATTATGTTGATATCATATCATCAAATGGCATATGCTAATTACGCATTCACGGACTTCATTATAATCTCGGCTACAGTAATTCTAATCAAAATTATGCTAGTGCTTCATCAGGGCAGCTTCCTAAGGGGCCTGGCGTAATCGTATCATCAACTGTAGCAAGTAATCTCACCCCCAGCTTCACTCCCCCACATAAGGTTGACTTCAAGCTCTGCGCTGATGTATGCGAAGTGGAAAATGAGACCGGCCTCATTCTGAATGAAGGCGCTGACGAACAGTATGGAAAAATCCAGCAACAATAAGTGACAGGGAAAAACAAGAATTTGCACATACACAAGCTTGTAGCTGGTAATTAATTTCACAAATCATTTGAAGGGGAAATAAGAAATTATTGCTGCCTGATAGAACAAAATGGCTATAATATGTCTGCACAGATTTGAGTTTTTGATCAATACCAGTGATTCGGAGATCACTTGGCCAGGTGCTGAGATACATATGGCTTTCAGAGCTCATGTTTCTGCTGCTATACTGGGGAGTCTACACAACCACAAAGTCTTTGTACCAAATCCTTGTGCAGGACAAGTTCTGACAGCGCCGCTCCTACTGGTTCCCGATAGAGGTCAGAGATTAAACTTTAACTCGGCGAAATTAAAAAACCTCTCACACATATTGTCTGGCAAAAGGAGAGCTCTCCCTTTGCAGGCCGCACAGCCGGCAGTTCAGGCAGCCGGCAGCTACAGTTCAAATGGTTCAAGTGAAATCCATCATGATTAGAAGAACTACGGGGCAAACATCTGCATTTAAGACCTTTTTCATGATCACATGCTTCACCGAGCTTCATGTTTAATTCATGTGCGTATGCCGTTTAAATATGGGCAGAAATCTGATAAATTAATGAAAATCCTTACACAAATTCCCTGACAAACGATCGACGATACTGCAGTAAAGAGCGGCTTAACTTACTTCCCTCCACATTATAATTCCAACTTGAGTATGTAGTGAAACATCTCTCTTCTATCAATATACCTCATATCCGTGCACCGCAATGAATGAATCTCAATCTGGAGGCGGTCATATTATGTATAGCCCAGTGAGTTTTATGACTGGCACTATTTCTGGAGGTGTTTGAGTTCATTAATTTGAAAAATGCTAACAAGCTGTTGCTAGTATGTGGGACAGTACCAGTCAATTTAAACGTTTTAGGGTAATTAGATACTATTTCCTTTTTACTCCGCTCAATTATTTATGTATTCAGCGATCCATTAGCATTTACTTTCTGCTGTTAGGGAGACAGTCTACTGGCGGGAAGCATTTTGCAGGAGTGGAGCACTGTTGTGGCTTTGAAGGCAGCATGAGGCACGAGGACATTTCAACACAGCCAAGGACCAGGTGCCACTGTTCTACCTTTAAGAAAGACTGCAAGGCAATCAAATCCCAGCTCCAGATAAGCCACTGGAATCAGTGTTTGCTTTCCATGCTGCGCAAACACAGAATTCTGTTCAATTTATAAACTTATTGACTTTATTGGCTCCTGCCACAAAGCCTTGGACTCGCGGCCGGAGATAAGAATTATAAATCATGGTAAACAATAAAACACACCCGCGCGACGCTCCATGGAAGTTTGAGAGCAGTGCTTGTGAATCTTTATTTACAACCACCGGCCTGGATGGCACAATCCGTGTGGGCTGCCATTAAAAGGTGTTTCAATATGTTGTTTACCCCATCTCCCCATTTAATTAACCGTTATTGATTTGTGTTGACTAGGTGCAGTTTATGTACCTTTTCTCTCCTCGCAATCCCACCGTGTTTCCACTCTGAGTGATTGGTACCGTGGAGATGCACACCCAAATTAATCTTGCATTTAAGAGCCATTCTCCCCCTCCAGAATGTAATTCCTGAGATTTATTTTGTTTTCCACTTGGCTCAGTCTGCGCCAATGTAAACTACCAATCATTTTCATTAGCAACACCCGGGATGCATGCGAGTGCCCCCATGCCCCGCTGATTGGGTATCTTATTAAAATTACCTTAATGGATTGCTCATGATTTATCAATGCCTTCCACTGTCCAATTTTTTGAATGGGAATGAATGAGTAATCAGGATTTCCATTTGGTTGCCTGATAAACCTTGGAAAAAGTGTAATTTTGAAGGAAATTAACTATTATCAGCATGAGATTGGCCACGAAGATTCGAGCAGCCAAAACATTTGTACGGTATGAGGAGCCAATTGAGAAAATGCCAGCACTTTCCTCCTACAGCATGAAACCAAACCCAAACAAAAAAGATGGCAAATTACAAAGTCATTCATTTTCAACCTTTACTTACTCAGGTACTGCTGAATTAGCAAACTTGACCTTTTCCACAAACAACCGGTCCAACAGCCGCCATGTTGACAACAAAAATGCAATTACACTGCAATTAAGGCAATACTGTGAGTAAGGCAGAGCCCATGTAAACACCCTGCTTTAATTATTTTATTGCAATTATGTCAAAGTAAGCAGAATTGCAGTAACATGTGAACCACTCCAATTATATTTACCTTAATGCAGAGCAGTTGCATGTGCACAGCAAAGTCGCACTTCTTTAGCTGTGGTCAATTTGCACGTGTGCTAATTGTACTGTGCGAAAATCAAAGGATATTGGATTGTGCAATTAAAGCAAACAGAAGAAGAAGAAGAGCTTGCACCAGGCTTGACAAAGTGGCAGGCAGCACTTATGGAGTTTGGAAAAGTTTATATGTATTTATCTGCGAGAGGACATGCAGAATTTATATTAATGAGGCCTTTTTTTTTTTTTTTAGCCATAACACCTCAGATTCCCACAATTGTCTCTCAGTAAGGACTTCATTTATGTAAACAGAACTGTCACGGGGAGTTGTCAAATTATGGAATCAGGTTAACGGCTTAATTGGACTATTGCTTTGCTCGCAGTGTTGGGAATCGTCACATTATTCCCTGCATGTTAACCTAGCCACTGGGGCGCCATATGGAGTAATAGGGGTAGTGATTACCCAGGGCTCAGACGGAAGGAGGGCCCCTAAAGTGCCTGAACGAAAATGCCTTTTATGGGCCTCGAGTGTATATTTACAAATATTGCATACTTTTATTTCACACGGCTCCACTTTGGAAACGGGGTTTGGTGGGAATCTACCACCCTCCGAACAAAACTTGCTGCAACTGTTGTGTCATCTGAGACAAAGTGAAACGAGCTGCAGCGAAACAAACGGCCAAGGTTTGCCTGCGCACGGGGTCCATTTATTCCTAGCTACGCCCCTGGTTACAGATGCACATCAACAGCACTGTATAGGAGCTGCCTTGTGCAATCTCTCGGCTGTCGGCCACAAAGACAGCGGTTGTTGAGTTAGTGGAGAGTGTTTCTCCTGCACTTCTCCTGCTTGTCCTTCACAACAAGATTTTCCCATTCAGATGAGGCTTTTTAACATCATTAAGAGGCTTCTGCGGCTCTGAAGCTGAATTCACAGGACACCCGATATGGTTTATATCGACACTGTTCCGTTTTCTCATTACACTTAATGTCATCTTCAGCTGGTGTCTGTTTTACATACCACCATGATGCCTGTTGTTGTGTTCAGGAATGAGAAACATATTATTGCCTGTGATGAGATTATAGTAATTTGTAGCTATGAGCAGGTATGGAGGAAAAAAAACACCTGCAGTTACCAGATATTACAAACCTTTAGAAAATAGGCTACTTGCTGCAGCAGATTACTCAACATGCTTGAAAAGAAAAACACATTGCAACGGTGAGATTATGGATATCCAAAATTAACTGAGAGTAACTTAACCTTTTGACTTTGAGGGGCCATTGGACTATTTACATAATTACCTATTATCATAAGCAGTGGCTCAGTCATTTCTAACTACATGGTATTATTTTAAAAAATGACCTTCTCAAACCACAGGCCTGGTTTTTAAGTCTTTTGCTGGGAGACGCTAATCTTCTCTATCTTAAAATATGGAAATAACAGAGACAGGGTGAAATGTCAGTGATGTCCTGCCCAGACTCAAATCAGTTTAGAAGCTGGACTTGACATGTATAATAATAGGAGGTTGTACTGTGTGTTGTTTACAATACATGTGCATTTACAATGTAACTACAAGTGAAGCAAGGAATACTTAATAGCAGTTATGTAAGCTTTAAATGAAGTTGTAAAAGCAGGAAGAGTAAAATCTATAAGGAGGAGATAAGAAGGAGATCAAACAGACAACTAACTAAATAAATAATTAACTAAATAATTAACTTTAGGGGGGAGCAGTTTTGATGGGAGCTTAGCTTGTCCCAGCCAGCTGCACATTCTGTTTGTGCATCTACTGATTATGTTTTTGTTGCGCGTTGTCGCCGAGCGCCCGCTGAAACTGCCATCGCATACAGAGTGCATGGCTGAAAGTGTTGCTCATTCACTGTCCGCTCACTATCCCTCCCTATTTGTTTGGTTAGCCTGCATTATGCATAGAGATGAAGGAGCGCTCGAGATGACAAAATAACTCGCACCGATCTCTGTTGATGGGCCAAATCTGCTGGAGCCCCCACACTCCCACCACCCCTCATCCTAATGACTGTCAACTGTGGCCCACCTGCACTCACTTAGTCAAACTTGCAAGACCAGACAAAGACGGCAGAGGCATGTGAGGTAACACCCTGCAAAAAGGGAATCTATCATGACTTGCGATTAAAAAATTAAACATGTAAAAGCAATGTCACTTTTTTCTTCCTGTTTTCTTTCTTTTTTGTTTTTATTTTTTTTTTTTTCTAATGGCACGTTATTAAAAAAAAATGCAACAAGCCAACCAAATGACTGAAGCATGTCGGCCTTTGGATAACTTCTGTTATATTTGTGAGTTACATAAATCAATGGACTTCCTACAGTCTCCTTTTTAATTCAAACACAAAGGGCTGATTCAGAGCCTGACGTGGGCCAAGGCAGACAAACCAAAAACTTGTTACTCAACAGCCCTCATTCCCGCTACGCTATGAATAGAAAAATGGGATACACGCATGTAGAAGCAGATCAATGCACTTTGGGAGGACAATGCGCTTGTTTTGTGTTTGGCAGGGTGGTGGGCTGGCAATCAACATGTAGGACATTCCGTAATTGCGCCACCGTCTGCGATTATGAATAGGCGCACACATGCACTTTCGCCGAACAACTTATTCATTTGGTGAATGCCGTCCACAGTATTACATAAAACAAAGGAAGCCCGGGGGCGGCTGCTGATGTTCCTGACTGTTCCTACGAGCTCACACCCGACACAAAGCATCCACAGACAGAGCTCATTAAGTCATGTGGTGTGTCAGTCAAACACGAGCCACACACAGCTCATGTGACGGGTCAATCGCACCACACAAATCATTAAGTGTCAATAGGACAGTGATAACACAATGCGGAATGAACATATTACACCTTGCACCTTTATTATTACAGCCTTGGGCAATTTATCTTCACTGTATAAATTTAGATGAGAGATGCAATATGCAAAACTACAGAACAGGCTCAGAGTGGTATCTGATAATATTGAATATTGAGGCCATATGCAGTATCTTCTGCAATATCAATGACATACAGCAATTTTTATTAATGTGAAATTCATGTGCATAAAACATTTAATTTAGGAGCTTTTGCAGAAGAAGTTGGAATAACAAATTAGAATAAAAGTTTAATGAATTAAAATACCGGAAAATATCATGATAATATTGAATATTGCAATATTTCAATGAGGCAATATTGTGATTAGGGCTGTTAAAAAAATCTATAAAAAGTATATACTTATATTGTGACAAACTCCATGCTGATGCACGTATCGATACAGATGGTCCTGTATCGATAGAGCAGCAAGTGCCATGAAAATAATAATCTACATTCAAAAACTCTTTTTTAATTTTGTATACTTTTAAGATTTAATTGTTGATCAATTGTATCGTGATACATATCCTATTGGGAAGTTGTTTGCAATACCCAGCCCTAATTGTGATATTAAATTTTGGATATTGCCCAAGCTGACTACAGAATTGGTAATCTCTGTTAACAAAACACTTAAACTCAACATCTCATAATGTGTGTAACAAACCTTCCAGCAAACAGCACAAATGATAACTTGGCCCAACAACTTGCCTAGCAAGCCCTTCTGTTACTAACATGACCCACAGCCGGTAATCGGTCAAAATCACTGCCTTGCCAGCAGTGTCAGGATTACGACCTACTTTTTGCTGAAAGGTGCAGCCGTATCACTGCACTGTATATTGAACTGAGCAAGCACTTCTGCTACAGCGATGTGGAAAGCGCATGAGGCTTACTTTATTACTTTTCACAGCGCATAAAATAGAGCATTGATCTCACATTATTGTATCAGTCAATGACCTGTCATAAATCCCCAACTTTATTTTCAATTAAAGTTATAATTATAATAATTAAGGCTCTCTCTCCTCTCTTCATTTTTGCCTTTGTGGGCAAGTCCTCTCATTCATATAAAGAATGTACTGCAGGCAAATGTCCTTTACAGGAGAAAGGCTAGAATAATATCAAGGGTATATATCACTGAGATAGAGTGCAATTCATCAAAGTGTGGAGGTGGTAAGAGAAAGGTAAAATGAAATAAAAGAAAAGCACAAAAAAGGTATTGTAAGAAAATCCACGGGAAAGATTTGATGTTGAAAAGTTATTTCATATTTTCTTGTCACCCCATTGAGTGACAATGTCACAAATTAAAAAGGACCATCATAACCAGTACCACACATACAGTATATATACACAGACACAGAAGTGGCTTAGACCCCAGGTGTTAAAACCTGCTGCAGATTTCCAGAGAAGCTTACACCTGATACACCATGTTCACCTCAGATATTGTCGGCAAAGCACTATTGCGCTAAACCTGTATCAGCTGTGGCTTTCTTTTCACTTCTCCTCTGTGTTAAATTGATCCATTAGTGTAACCAATTGTTCGGAGAGTGCACTCATTCATTTCTCTGGTCTGCAGCAGTTACTGTTTCAAGGAGTGGAAAAGGCAAAGGAATAAGGCAAATCACTCCACACACTAAGGACCAGACTAACTCATTCTGGCATCCTGTATTTTCTCTTGCATATAAACATTAAAAACCACTCTGCGTTGCATTCTGTCTTGTATATCTGGTCGAAAATTGTGGGAACATTAGCTTGAAGTGGGTTCTGTGAGCAACAAAACACTTTTCACTGGCGATGCGTGATATTAGCTTAATATCCAGCATAATCCATGACTGGGGAAGAGCTGGAAAGGCAGCTCAGGGCAGTTTGTCACAGGGCGATTTCACTGCAGAACATGAAGGCCACAACTTTTACTCATCTGCTTCGCTAAGGGAAAGCATTTTTAGACCTTATAAACTTCAAAATCGACTGGCCATAGCGAGCTGCTTAACACACAGCATATGAGAGAGGCTTTTAATAAAACCTTCACACCTATTGAAATAATCGAGGATGAACCAGCGCATCGCTAATAGACATCATTGCTGTGTATTGTCATTTGCTTTTCATTCAGCTGCTTCCCATGAAAGGGGCAAAGAGGGAGGGGAAGTAGAGTATGGGGAGTACAAGAGGTACAAGCAGCACAAAGGAACCTCCATATTCATGAGGCCGACTTTGTAATGTTGCATTTCATTAACAGCCACAAAATGCAAAAAATGAATTTGTGATCAAACACGCAACGCTGAATCAAAGGTGTCTTTCCCCATACCTGTTCCTGTGCAACTACGTACAGCATAAAGCAGATATGCCTATACACAAAACAAAGGAAATCTTATTGTGTGCTCATCTTGAAATGCGACAGCTTTAATTACGGCATGGAAGGTGAAATGAGAACCCCGCAAGCATTTTGACACTGAATATTTTGACAGTGAATAGAATGATGGTGTGACACACTGTAGAAAACCTGTGTAAATAAAAGTACCAACATGTCCAAAAAAAATCCCAAAGCTGTTTTAATAAGTGTAAGACAAGTTCAAAGTCAACCTACATGAGTAAAAAAAATATTAGGGCAAAGTAGAAATTCATATTAAAGGAATACTCCAATGTTTTGGGCAAAAGGCCCTTTTACTGAATTACCCAGACTCAGACAAGATGTTTGATACCATTTTCACCTCTGTATGTCCACTGGTTCAGTTCTGATGGGTAGCATTTCATATTAGCTTAGCATAATGACTTGAAGTCTACAGGAGTCATTAGCCTAGCTCTGTCAATGTGAAAAAATACACCTCACAGCAACTCTGAAGCTGTTTAATTGAGTCATTTTAGGAGAAATTAGATGGTAGGAACTATAACCGCTGAGCATATGTGCTACAGTTCCTACCATCTAACTGTTAGAGCATCAATAGTACCTGTTGTATGGGTGGTGACATCACCTGCCACCAAAGACCAGGTGTCCTTCTTTTCACCAGTGGAGGTTATCCTTCCCACTGATTTGTGTATGGGGTTTAGTTACTATTTAAATAGCTTTAGAAACTCAGAACTATATTGTAACTCAATGTTTTTTTCTTTCCTGATTTCACAAAATGAAAAAATACCGACAACAGGAATGGACAAATATGGACGTCATAGCAAATATTACTTTGGTGCTATATTTATACAGGTTTTCAGCACTGGCACATGCCATCATATCAACATCTTTTCAAACTGTTTGCTGGGCCAAATAAATGGCATAATCTGATATATCTTGGAACCACAGACAACATGGTTCATCTAGGAAAGTATAATCACCGAGTTGTCTTTGGATGGAATCCCTCACATAAATCGCAACTCCATCTGCTGTGCTCTCACTGTGTTTGGACTGAGACTCCTGATATTAAGGACTGATAGAGGACAGACTTGAAAAAATATGCTCTAGCTCGAACAAAGCAGAGAGCGGCTTACTTATTTATGATTTGGAGTTTGGTTCAGAAGGTGTTTGGTGCCTCAGACACAGAAGAGCTTGGCTTCTGAGGTACGACATCAAACTGGAAAACTTAAAATTCTTTTCTTTTACACTTTGGCTTCTCACGTTGCCTCTTTGGTCAGTGGCATTATGCTGTTTCAATACAAAAAAGCCCTCCTGCCTCCTCTCTGGATTTGAATATGGAGTGCTATTTGCAGCCTGTCAGCTTGCCCACAGAGACGATTGGGCATAATTTGATCAAGTTACCAAATCAAATTAAGCTTGATCTTATTTTGGAAGCTCAAGCCTCGAAAGGTTGTCCAGTCGATACAATATCTTGAGAAGTGAGCAGCGGCCAGGTATGCAAATGAGGAGGCTGATGTGTAACAATTCAAAAACTTACCACTAAGGGTTTTATTGATTGTTTGTTTGCAAGTATTTCATCTATGTGGGCATTTACGAAGCCCACATAGACGAAAAAAGTCATTATTTACCAAAATATAAAATGCAGAAGGCAACCATGTTGCTAATAGACATTAATATTGGAAGATTTTGACTCCATAAACCCCTAAAGCAAATGTTTTTCTGTCTGCCAGTGTGTCTGTTGGTTTAATATCACACACATGGTGAAAGTCTAACAAGTCTTAGCAGCATTATACAATGCCCTGGCCTGGGTTAATACTCCACTCTGACTGACTGGCAGTTATCCCTTATTCTCATGTAAACAGACACCTCAAGCAAATGTGTTTTTTCTCGCCATTCTAAATTGATGTGCCTGAGCGCTATGTGGTTCCAGCGTGGCCACTCAGTTACACTGGAATACGGGTTTGAATGGGCAGGGATTGGAAATATGATTTCACAACACCCAGTTAAACTATGCAGCCTCTTTAACACATGAGACCACGCAAATAAAAGTGTTCTGCCTTGGTGTTACAATATAACCACCTAACACTGATCCTCTGGCTCTCACATAAGGTTGCAGCAGTATCACCCAGTGCTATTTAATTGGGCATCAGGAGGGTCTCTTGTAAAATGTGTCTACATCCTCCACCCTACGTGTTAATCCCCCAAATTTGTTTTTTTTTTCTATGACTGAGTGCTGCCAAGGGATTAAATTGTTTGAGATTGGTTTTCTCCTTTTTGTCATTAGAAAGCCCTTTCGTGCAGCTAATAGGTGAATGGCCATGATAATAGGCCATGAACAATACATTCTTGTCATTTCAAGGTTGGCTAATATGAGCTCATAGGAATAACAGAGAAAATGAGGCTGTAATAATAAAATCGTGTATTTGTGTGTGGTAGAAATGGGTAGATTTTAAGGTGATGTACTGCTTACAACAGCAACCATTTAACAAATTTCTGTAAGATCTTAATTATGGTTATAATTGCGCTGTTTTCGGAGCATTTTATGTGTTAGTCAGACTGCTTTTTTAAGGTTGTAGTTAGGGGATTTTAAAGCTGCACTTGACAATTTTGCACACTGGTGAGCTCCATGGCAGCGAGAGGCAACTGTTTGAAACTGATGACAGTAAACCACACACAATATGCTCATGTTTACCAATCTGGGCAGTTTATGATGCTTTAAACTGAGGGATACAAAAGGGATGAGAGAGTGAAAAGACCTAATGTTGGTGAGTCCAGCTTTGTCTGGACGGAGCTGCTCATTGCTGTTTTGGGCAGTTTGTATTTCACTCTTAAAACAAAATTGAACCTTCGTGTGGAGTGTTGTTGCATAGTTGTATAGTTGTATAGGGTTGTATAGTTCCCTGGACGCAATCTGAGTCCACATGGTGGTGAAATATCCTCATTAGCTGCACGGTACTCCCCTAATCCAGAATACTGTATTTGTATCTCCCCATTCACTTCCATAGCATGGCAAAACAGGAACCAAAATAGCACGTATAGCACATAAACAAATGCGATGAATGCAGATTATGTTGATATAAAAAATAAGTCCCTGTACCCATTTTTTTCAGTAATTACAATTATTTGTCAAATTAGTATCAATTTGTTTCTTGCTTGTGCTATAGGTGCTATAGGTTACAATGAGCTACATGACGGATTATTTTGGTGCTTGTTTTGCCGCGCAATGGAAGTAAATGGAAAGATACAAATATAGTATTCCGGATTACGAGCCGGTGACTATCCATACCTGACACCGGAATTTCATTTGAGCAAACAGAATGAATCTCCGGTGGCTCAATTAGTGATGATGGGGCGCTTTTCTCTGTGGCAGCTCCACTTTGTGATTTCAGCTTATAAAACGGGCGGATTATTTACAGAGAAAGTCTCACCTGGTGCAGCTTTTTCGACAGCACAACATAAAATATCAGGATTCTCCAGCACAGCAAATCTCACCGGGGCTTTAAGACAAGAATACTCAAGCACTCATTTACATTTACATTCACAGCATGGCTATGTGTATGAACACATGCCCTCAGAGCCCGGGGCACGTGTTCAAGTACCTTGTTCAAGAGCACTACGGTGGCTGCGTAAACCCCCCACCCCCCACCCCTCTTAGCATTCCGGTGAATCAGAAGCTAGTTCCTGACTGTGTGTCACATTTCCCTTGGTGGAAGTCAGCAGGGTCAAACGTTTCAGAGAGGGAATTTGCAGCTTTCACTCGAGTATTTCAGCACCGACGGCAGCGGTCTCGTCTGCCTCTGACATTGCCGTGCTCGCTCCTCGTGCAGAACACTTTGTGTGATTTCAGCAGGAAACGTGAACTTTTGCCGCATTATGTTTTACTTGGCTGAACTGTACGTATTGTATTCCATTAAAGCTAATGTATCCATTCCCTGGCTCAAACCCCCGTGAGCTGTTATGTCAGCCGCTGTGGTGTAACACATGGCTGACTCCTGATTACAGAAGAGAGATATTTGTGGAGTCAGTACAGGGCCGGCGCTACAGGTATGTCTCCTATTTTATGCTGAATGACAGTGCAGGGACACAAGTATGCTAATGTGACATTATCTATGGTGTATTCTCCCAACGCGCACGCACACTACACACATACACACCAAGATCAGCGAAGAGCGGAGGGTAACTGTTAATATGATTTATCAACACTGCTCTATTGAAATAGTTATAAATGCTACTGTGTAAAGGAGGAAATTATTCCAGTAAAGTCTAATGCTTGTGCTTGATACGTTGCATTCCTTTACATTATTACCCGCGTATCATCTTCAGTGATGCCAGCTTTGCAAATGCCAGTGGCTCAGATAATGTTTCTTAAGGATCTACCACTTTCCCTGCGTGCTTGTGTCGATTGAAAGACACAGTACACTTTGACTGTTGCGGCTGAGAGAGCTACTCAGTATTCATGTAGATTTTTTTTCCCCCGTCATCTCGCAGTCAATTCCACTCTAAGATCTTGTCTGTCTTGGAGCAGTGAGCACCTGTACAGCACTGCTACTCCGAAGTGAGTGATTGTCATACCACAAGTGCAGTCATCCCTCTTTTACAGGCCTTTCGCATGCATTTGTGCAAGTGCGTGCAAATGTGTGTGTGTGTGTGTGTGTGTGTGTGCGTGCAAGAGTACATTTGTACCTGTGTATATTCTGTATGTTCACATCTGACTGAGGCTTCTGGCGGACGATTAACCACGTCTCGTAATTTGGCAAGAATTCACTCAATTAGTTTCTTCCCATTACAATAACGAATCATTTCAACGGCATCGCCTTGCACATTAGCATAATGGCGGTGCCAATGGACCATACTGTATTAGATGGAAGGGTTGTCTCTGTGTGCTGCAATACCTGCCTCATATTTTTTGCTTTATGTACGGCTGTGTTGCTCCTTACAATTTATTCTCATTTAAATCCGCATCGAATCAGCATATAAGGATTTGATGCAAGACCTCAAACATAATATTTACTGTTCTTGTAAGAACAATAGAGCAGGGGTTACAATGCTTTCTTTGTGCTCTGCTGCGGAGGCATCTGACTCATGCCTCACTCACATTATAATGCCGATATAAAGCAAATGAATATGCCCTCATTGTATAGCCAAAAGCAACCAACACAACCTCTTTCATGGACGAGGTCATCATCCTTGAGAGAAAACACAATTACAAAAAAAAAAAAAAACAGCACTGAGTTGATGCAAAAACAAAAGGCAGAGCGGAATAATGAAGAGAAGGGAAATGTGTTTACATATTTTCCAGAGACACATATCCTTACACCCTTCTGCTGTGATTTTCTTATGTGCAACTGGTTAATGCCATATATAAGATATTTTTCAACATGACAATACTGCAACCCATTGATGTTACAGCTACAACAGCGGTGGGCAAAGACCCGGGGGCTCCACTGACAAAACTGACGCAAAAGATTTACATATCAACAAACAGCATTGCATTCATCTGGCGTTGCATGTGCCCTCTGCACAAAATAGAATGAAAAATTCCATAATACTGTGTTTACCATCTACATTTTGGATCTATGTCATTTTTTCTCAATAGGAAAATAGATGTGCAATCACAACCCGCCAGTGGTTAAATTGATCAGTGGTTGAGGTTGAGTATGAGCCCTTTAACAAGTAAAATAGGCATTACTAACTGAAAACATGCCAAATGGTAAGACGTGATGATGGCCATAGTGTACAAAGAGCTAAAGTTCACAAGCAAGTAGCAGAAAATCATCAGCATTATCTCTCAATACACTTTCTCCAGTCTGCCATTGTCACTACAAATCTGTTTGGCATAATGGTAGCAATTTCAGTATTTCCAAAAAATGTTTTTCATCGGAATTCATCGGAGTGATGGACATTACATTTTCTACCTTTCATTGTGACATCAAAGAATGAGACATAAAAATATGAATAGAGATCGAAAGGAACACGGCAATTACTGTCAGTGAAGTCTAACAACCTTAAGTGCTTACTTCACAGTACTGGATTCCTACAGCAAAAGGACAGTAACATAATCCTGCAGTGTAACGTTACTGATCAATTTACATTTTAGAGGGAAAGGATAAGCTGTGCTGTGAAAAATCACAATTTTGTGTTTATGTCATGACTTTAAATGACCCTCCAGTCAGCTCTAAGGGTACTAAATTTAACCTTATGGAGCCCTACACCCTTCCTTTGTTAGTATACTGGAAGCTGTGGTTGTAAAAATGTATATTGCACTGTGTCAGAAATGCTCATGTTGCTAATCTATGTATTAGAATTTATTGTGCCAACTTTTAGGGCTGATAGAGCAAAAACAGCATTTTCACTGCAGCTGACTGTATTTTAAGCAGGTGCCACTGGCTCAAAATGATCCGAGAATCTCCAGACTGTTCGATAATATGAAATATCTTTCCTCCCGATCAAAACCTGCTGAATCATCTCCTTCATGTCCATGTTCCCAAAAACCAGACAATTGTAAGGACATATGTCTGTTTTTATATATATAGGATGATTTGTATATACTTAAAAACTGTTGTACAGCTGAGCCTACATGTTATCATCAAGCTTAACCAATCGAGACATGAGGACAGCAGATTCACTTCTCACCCAGGCAAGGACATTTTTACTGGTAACCCATCTATCTATGTTTGCTATGCTAGTGGCTATAAAAAGTACACGTTCGGTTGACTTTCTGCCTATTTCCTCATGCCTCAAAATTAGCTCACAATACAAAAGACTACCTCAAAGTAATTGTGCTAACTAGATTTTTCTGTTGCTGTGATAGAAACGTGTTGGTAGAAAGGCGTCGATAGAAACAATACCAGTTTAGCTAGCTACAGAAGGTGCTAGCTAAGCAGGTATCACACTTTGAAAATGTTCATCACTAAATTACCTATTGTATGTAATATTATAAAATTTACAAAATATGAATAGAAACAGCATGTAGAGGATTCATAACCTAAAGACTGCTAGTCTTTAGGAATGGAGCTCAGCTCTGGAGCACCATGTTTTTAGAAAGTAAGATTTTCCTGACTGCACTGTCATCTCTTGAAACTGAAATTGTTTCATCTCTCAGGTAGAACACTTCACTGAATCACTGAATACCTTAGCCTATCATTAGCATGGAGCAATATTAAATTCTTTTTTTTTTTTTTTTTTGGAGTAAAATTACCTCTTGTAATGATAAAGTTGTCAATTGTAGGTCTCTTCCTACCATACAGTTTATAGCCAGTTTTTTGTTATTGCCTGATTTGAGCTTTCTAAATTTCTGTATCTGCCTGACGATAAGCTCGCCCTCTGCCCTCCACCTCATCCCTTATCCTTCAAATCCCGCTATCATTCAAAGCTTATCTGAAACTGCACATTCTGCAGACAAACTATCATAATTTCAGATAAGGCATACAAGTGCATCATACGTCAGCAATGCAGTGGCCGAAACAGTTCATTCAAACCTTACCTTGTAGCTGAGAGCCAATAATTTCAACACATTTTTTTAATTGCAGCTCAGAGACAAAGTAATCCAACCAGAGCGCTGCCTCATTTACAAAAAACAAACATCATCAATGGTCATCTTTCTGGGCTTATAAAATTCATTTATTTATAAAACTTAAAAAACATTATATTTGCAACTCTGACAACTGGTTCTCACATGTAGGCCTACTGATGGTTCATAGATGACATATTCCCTTTGGTTCTTTAATCCAAAGTGCCTTACAGTATCAGAAGTGCATACCTATGGGTTGCCCCAGAGCAAATCAAACCCTAATCATGAGAGTGTTAGTGCAATACTCTACCCACTGATTACCTGTAAAACTATAAAATATTTGTCGTGGCTTATCTATAATTACTGCATACATAAACTGAGCTGAAAACAACCACAAGGTTAAAAGATTAAAAAATTAGGGGAAACTATCACAAAAGAGAAATCATCTCATAGCATAAAAGGATTTTACAAAAGGTATGAAACATGACTGAGAGCACTGTATGTGGCTTTCTACAGAGCAAAGCACCAATGAAAAGGTAAGAAAGATTGAAATGTCATGAAGATAATCTCAACAATGTCTGAAGCAAATTGTGTTGCAGCCGAGGTTTGTAACAAAAAACGTCTAGGATTTCAGACAGACTTCAGCACTGCTGGATGGCTCAGTACAGAAAATGAAGCCTGGGCTGTCTCCCAGGGAGTCTATGAAAAATACTGTAGTACTGATTGTTGAATATAGAAACCTTTAAGATAATTAATTAGCCAGGAGTAATGATGTGTTTGTCACACACACTCTAGGTGTTTTTTGTGTTTATGTAGCATCACAGTTTGCAATAAGTTTGTAATGTCTGTTTTTGTGGCCATAATGTAAAAGAAAATTGATTTTTTAAATACTGCTTTAAAGTGACCATAGAAATGGTTTGGAGAGGCTAGAAGAGGTCTATTGACACTGCCCATCTAACATTGGAAGCCAAACTAATTTTGACACCTACTCGGATTCCGAAAAGGCACATACTTGACACCTATTAAATCTGTTTATACTGTGTATGCAAATACACTGCAAAATTAGCTGCATGTGGTTTTAAGTTGTTGCACCCACCATCAGTGCTGCCAACATGAACACAGTGGATACACATAACTCATTTACAGTAACAACCATCTTAAAGCAATCATGTTTGCTAACATTACCTTGGCACATTCAAATGATTTAATACTGCAGTAAAATGAAAATTGTCTCCAAAATCACACAGTATGGTACATAATTACGACTAAAAAATAATAAAAAATGGATAGAGCTTTGTTTTGCCCAAGTGGAAAAAAACAGGATATGAGCATTCATTGTATTAAATTTGTTAGAAATTATGAGCAGAGCTGCAACAATGCATTCCCCTATCTGCTGCTAGACCGTGGCCAATCTAAACAGAGTCTTACAGTGACTGTATGGGTGCTTAGGTAATGTCTGATGATGGGGACGATTTGTCCACCCTGCGCCCTCACAAGACACGGTCTGATCCTCCATTAATTTCACTGATTGGTAACTTATATTCAATTTGAACTCAATTACGTTCCGTGACACGCGGCGAGGAGGAGTCAAACACGAGTAACTTCCCCCTTAAAGCCAGTGGCTGTAATGCCATCTGAGACATGACTGCATCAATACCCCTAAGGCATACTGTATGAGTAGCAGCTGGTTAAAACTAAGGAGATGAAAGGCTATGGAAGGAGACAGCCTGATTATAACCAAAAGGTATGGAATTAGGCCTCCTTGCGTTAGGATGATAATTTCTCCACCACAAAATCCTTTTTTCAGACAACTAAGGCAACTTAAGCTATGAATACTCAAACTAAATCCATCTTAAGCATCAGATAATGGCACAAGTTCAGCTCAAATCTGTGTTGTCCCCTTTTGTAGCCATGCTTCAAAACAAAGTGAGTATATTGCCTACACAAGCTCAGTCAAACACAATACAAAAACACAATAAAAATACATCTTTATCACTATTAAAATAGTTTGCTTTTATCAAAAGGTAGAGATGTTTGTTGCAGTACATGCTTTGTCCTGATCACTCTCAAAGTCTCTCTGAAGCTCACCAACAGCTGGATGTTTTCACCTCTCAGTACTGTCAGCTTTGAGCTGGGTGCTGACTTTGTAAAATCAATGATTACCTCTTTAGCTTCTGTCATATTTAGGCAGAGTAAAGAGATGCAGTATCGTGCTGAGATACAATATCTTCAAACACCGTCCCGTGATCTTCCTTTGCCTCATCAAGAAGACAACCATCTGCACCTTTAATCCCATGTCAGCTTCAACAGTTGCTGCAACACATTATAACTACTGTTTGTAGGCCTGCAACAAAACTGCAAGTGTGTCATCTGCTGTATAAGCTTTGAGTCGCACTGCAAAGTATTTCCACAAAGACCAAAACCAAAACACTTCCACTCACAATCTCATCAAAACCTCCCCCAAAAAACACTGAAATACTTCAAATGCCAACACGCCATAGTGATGAAGATCTAGGAATTTAAAAAAATGGCGCATGCAGTTCGTACATTTCCTTTTGAGTTTTGTTCAATTTGTCCAATAACTGAGAGAAACAAAGCCTCCATCAGTAGGAATGTTGAGTACTGTACCAGAACTGGGTATGTTGCTGAATGAGGCACCCCAAGGCAGTCCGCTTTCAATCAGTTTGAACAATTTGTTTCACTTACCTAGAGAGAGAGAGAGAGAGAGAGAGAGGGAGAAGAAAAGAGAAAAACAATTACATCATGCATTCAAAAATGTATGCCGCATTAGCACAAGCACCGAAAGCCAAGCCCCTTTCTGGCAATGATTGACCAAAGGGGACTTGAAAATTGATTTAATTGAAATGCCACTCAGGATATGATGGCATATTATTTGCAGTTGTTTGATCCTAAAAGCACTGATTTATATAGTAATCCAGTTGTTTGAAATGCAACACGGCAGGCTGAAGAACTGCAATATTCATGTGTCCTCCGACGCCTGGGTCAAGGTCATGAATTCCTTTTTTTGCCTT
>OMLF01003284.1:3816-13945 GCA_900302615.1 Holocentrus rufus | reverse complement strand
GTTCATGTTCATGCCAGAAGCTTCAGTTATCATCCATTTTGAATTTTGTCTAAAACTGTTTTTTCGCTACTCCTCCTACAATTTTTGAGCAATCCTCACCAAATTTGGCGCAGACCATCTCTGACCCAATCCGGAAAAAATTACTTTCTCAGATTTTTGATGTTTCATATGCTTTTGGTCTAAAAAGCACTCAAATTATTGTGGGTGGGGCCTAATCTACAAAAACTGATATTTCCTGAAGGCTTTGTGCTCTTCCAACCAAATTTGGTGGACATATCTAGACATGACTCTTGAGTAGTCCTGACCAAATTGGTGCCATTAGGTCAATAGGTGGCGCTGTGGCACCATTATAAGTTTAAATAGCCATAACTCATGAACAATGAGTCCAATTCACTTGAAATTTTGCACACTTCTTCAGTGCCATAGTCTATACTCATTTGTGACAGGACATTCTCATACTCCAAAAAGTGTGGCCGCCATTGGCCGCCATCAGCCAAGCAGCTTTCAGCAGCACTTAGACAATGTTAGCAATGGCCCAGCAGCACCAAATTTGATGGGTGTGTGTACCTGTGGGCCTTGCAGTACTGTGTCAAATTTGGGGACAATTGGCAATCGGGGGCGCTGTAGCTACAATTGAAAATATGGTAAAAATGAATCATAGCTTCTCCTTCTGCTGTCTTTGCATTTAAAAATTCTTCTTCTTCTTCTTCTTCTTCTTCTTCTTCTTCTTCTTCTTCTTCTTCTAGTTCTCCTGAGATTCATAATCGGCCTCATTCTTCTAAATGCTTGGACTCCGGTCATTGCCGCTTGCGGCTATATTATGTATTTGTATTTTGTACATTGATTTCAGTAAGTGAAGCAAGTTAAAATCTTAAGATTTTGCAACGTAATAACAGAATGTATCAGATGAAATTTTAGGACTAAATAGATCGCTGGCCCGATAAACATTTTGTTAGCAGCAGTCTGACATAGCCCGAAAAAATTCATTGAAGTCTGGAGAAGTATGGAATTTTGAAATGGAAAATGCATAGGAATCCTGTTTTATCATGCATTCATGTTATGTTCACTTCCCTGCACAATAAAGTGGAAAAAAGACTTTTGAATCTGAAGTATGTTTAACATTTTGGTCAAAGGAAAAAAAAAAACACTTTCTGTTTATAGGTTGTGGAAGTTCAACAATTTAGTCATGGGAAAGTCAGGGAATTTTACATTTGGCATTAAGTGGGAACCCTGTTTAAACTGATGAGGCCATCAACAGGCAACTCCAGAACTGGATATGAATTATTTTCCCCCTCTGTCCTTGTAGGTAATGCAGTTGAAGATGCAGGTGGTGGCTCTGGTGGCCCAGAGGGGCAACTTCTCCAAGACATCTGCCTCTGTGGTTCTCGATGCTCTGGTGGACAAGGTCGGAGATGTGAAGTGTGGAGGGAAGGCCAAGGAAGCCCTGACTGCCATCGGGGAGGCCTGCTCTCTACCCTGGACTGCTGAGCAGGTAACAGAGACAGTTGTGTTCAAACAGCAGATGTACCAGTTCAGTATTTGTTGGGCTGTTGATGTATTCGTTTTCTGCTCTTAGGTTGTTTCAATGGCCTTCATCCAGAAGAACCCCAAGAATCAAGCCGAAACACTGAGCTGGTTGACTAATGCCATAAAGGAGTTTGGTTTTGTAGGGTAAGTGTCAGTGACTTGGGTTTAAGTCTGAGGAAGATTAAAGCTGTCAGTCTCTGTTCTGTTTTCTGTTTAGTTCAATGGGGATTGAACCAAGCATCTCCCTTCTGCTTCCAGAATAAATGTGAAAGCTTTTATCAACCATGTCAAGACCGCTTTGGGAGCCAGCAATCCTGTGAGTATTGCATCTCTAATGAATTCAGCATCTTGTTCTGTTCTGCATAGAATGTGTTTGTCTGTTGTTATTATGCATGTGTCAGTAAACTTGATAGGGTCTCTGCTGAAGCAGTATGTACCTATTTAGAGACCCGCCATTTGACAAACCCAATTTAGTGGCAAACAGCATGCCATGTTTTTTCCCCTGTGCAGCAGAAATGTTTAGTGTTCTAAAGTGTGTGTGTGTATGTGTGTTCAGGCTGTGCGCACATCATCCATTTGTCTGTTGGGTGTTATGTACCTCTACATGGGAGCTCCACTGCGGATGTTCTTTGAGGATGAAAAGGCGGCCTTGCTCTCCCAGATTGACGCAGAGTTCCAGAAGGTAGCACTTTGATTCACAAAGCTTGTGTATTCCCATAGAAGGCAGGCTGATCCATTAAAGGAATACTGTTTTGGGCAAAAGACCCCTTTTCCAAGTTGCACAGAGAGCGAGACAAGCTGTTGAATACCATTTTCACCTCTGTACATCCACTGGTCCAGTTCCAATAGGTTGCATGTCATGTTAGCTTAGCATAAAGACTTGATGTCTACAGGAGTCATTAGCCTAGCTCTTAAAGTGGAAAAATAAACCTTACAGCAACTCTGAAGCTGTCTTATTTACACAATGTCATGTAAAGAGAGTCAGAGGAATTTTAAACTAGTTCCTACCATCTAACTTCTCCTAAAACGACTCTTCAAAAAAAATAAATGAATAAAAATAAAAAATAACATTTTAAATGGTATCAAACATCTTGTCTCAGTCTGAGTAAGTTGGAAAAAGGGTATTTTGACCAAAATGTCGGAGTATCCCTTTACTGTTCTGAGCTGTGTTGAGCTGCAACAGCAGCAACAACAGTCTGTTTCCCATGCATACGGTCATCTGTGGCACAGCTACCACAAGAGTTGGTCACTGTATAGAAATATAATGCTGATCTATATCAGCCTGTACTAAAGTTAGCCAAACTAACTCGACATGTTTAGCTTATCAGATTATAAAACTGAAAGTAAGTGTCCTGCCCTCCCCTTGCCAGAGGTGAATTGTTAGCCTGTGAGAATCACTGGAAGGCAGTTGCTACTGATTGTCTAGATTCTGACTGATATTTTGAATGTGCCAAACGTAGATGCAGGGCCATACCCCTCCTGCTCCTACCAGGGGCTCCACTAAGAGGTCTGAGGATCAGGAGAAAGGAGAGGAGCCTGAGGAACAGGAGGAAGGTTCAGCAGATGTCATGGATCTGCTGCCCCGTACTGACATCAGGTTAAATTCTACGACTTCCTAATTAAATTATATGCCCAGCACCCTCCTACATGGGATGAACCTGCCCTAGCATACTAAATATCCCTTGCTTGTGTATGTGAAAGGGGTATAGGACTAAAAATGGTCGAGCAAAACATGTTTAAAGTGGCAGTCTGAGCTCATTCAAACTGACCATTTATTTTCTTTTTTTGTGCAGTGATAAGATCACAACAGCGATGGTGGCTAAGATTGGTGATAAAAACTGGAAGAATAGGAAAGAAGGCTTGGATGAGATGGCTGCAGTCATTTCAGAGGCAAAGTTCATCAAGCCCACAGTGGGAGACCTGCCCTTTGCACTCAAGGCTCGCCTTGGGGACTCCAACAAGATCCTGGTTCGTGATGCTGTCGTCCCCCATCAAAGTTGACTGTGATGCAGGCAAACTACCGAAGGGAAAGTGTTACTGTGACAATCTTTTGTGCATTTCAGGTCCAGCAGACCCTGTCCATCCTTCAGCAGCTTGCCACAGCCATGGGTCCTGGCCTTAAGCAGCATGTCAAGTCTCTGGGCATACCAGTCATCACAGTCCTGGGAGACAGCAAGGTACAAGGCTCTAATGCTCTGTGCGTGTATGGTGTTAAATGGCTAAACTGTTGACCCCCTTCACGCGTCCAAAATGGACCAGATGGACCAAAATGGTGCAGACAATGTGGTTTTTAGAATGTAATTCCATTTCCAACACACATTACCAGTTGGTCTAGGATAAAGATCAAAGAATTTCAATATGGGGATAAAAAAGTGATCAGGTCCATACAAGTAAATCTGTTTCAGATTTGCTTACTCAAGACCTGCAGCAATCATGATAGACCCGGCCCATGTCTGTGAGACAAGTAGAGATTTTGGACCCAAATCCACTCTGGTTGCGATTTTCCCGTGAAGACCCAGTAGATGACATACCACGTTGTGCATATTTCTCCTCAGAACACAGTTCGTGCTGCAGCTCTAACCACCCTGTCGACCTGGGTGGAGCAGACTGGGATGAAGGAGTGGTTGGAGGGAGAGGAGCTCTCTGAGGAGCTGAAGAGGGAGAACCCCTTCCTCAGACAGGAGGTGGGGCTGTTGTTCTGTTCTGTTTTGTCTGTAGTGGAATGTATATGTATTGATTTGCTTATGTAAAAGTACTTCCTCAGTGTCTAGTAGTGCACAGATAAATTGAAATGTTCTTTCTGTTGTTGTCCAGTTGCTTGGCTGGCTGACAGAGCGCCTAGCCACTCTGCGCTCAGTGCCCTCTGACCTGCTGCTGTGTGTGGCTCCACTCTATACCTGCCTGGAGGACCGAAATGTAGACGTGAGGAAGAAGGCCCAAGACGCTCTGCCCATTTTTATGACCCACCTGGGCTTTGATAAGATGAACAAGACCGCAGGGAAACTGAAGGTAGGCTAGGCAGCATGGAGCAGGTGAAGTGTCAGCACTGTTTAAGAAGCTGTTTGTTCCATAGATAACACACCTCAGTAGAGCATCTTTCACTGCTTGCCATCTGCATGTATTGTCTTTGTGCCATTCATGTCTGAGGGTCTGTATTCAGTTGTGTAATAGGATTACCTTTTGCTTTCTTGGATTTTCAGTATAATGTGTTTAGCTGTTAACTTCTGCTAACTTTGCATTCTGATTCAGTCAAAATGTTATTCATTGTGCAGCCTGGATCTAAAGACCAGGTGGTAGCCCTGCTTGAAAAGGCCAGATCCATCATGCCAGCCAAACCTGGTGGTCCTGCCAAAGCTGCCCCTGCCAAACCGGCCGCCATCACTCTCCCTGCCAAAGTTTCTGCAGGTGAGTCAAAATAAACTCCGCCAATGAGGAGAATATGTCCCTGTTGGCAGTTTACTGTGCAAGAGAACACAAACTGACTAGTCTGTACAGCAGCAGTGAGTTTATGATCAAATGTTCTTCCTCTCTCCTACAACAGCTCTAAATGAGGCCGTGACAGTCCATGTGGAGGCTGCCGAAGACAAGTGCGAAGCCAAAACTGCCAGGGCAGGGTCTGCACCGAAAGGAAAAGTGAGTTCACCGTCATTGGTGGCTTGTTATGATGTTGATGTCATAGTTCTTCTTGCTTGAAATGGCCTTGTTTTGCTATTTTGAGAAACCGCTCACCTGTGAGCTGTAATGTTTTGGCCAGCGGAGGTCTTCAGAGCTGAACTCCAGCTTCAACGGCAGCTTGAACACCAGTAGTGAGAAAGATACCAGTGGCAACAAAGCCGCAGGCACCTCCAAAGGAAATATGTCCAGACGGGTACATAACGCTTTGTCTGATAATACATTCTGGGAAGGACCGGCACATGTTGGGCGGGATGTTGCTGGATTACACTTTAATAAACCATTGTTCAGATGGATCTTTCTCTTGACACATGGGTGTACTGGGTTTGTTTTCATGAGTGAACTATTTGAACTCTTCCTTGCTCTGATTCACACCTATTTCATTTCTAAAAAAAACAAAACAACACTGGGGGAGTATCAACATGGTAACAGTCTGGACCAAGACGGTCTAATATTGCTTTAGTTTTAGTATCACTGCCTTTTGCCTTGGTTTCAGTTAGTCTGATCAGTCTTGTGTATCTCTAGAGTACAACCGGCAAGAAGCCTTCAGGGAAAGGAAAAGATGAAGAGGACAGGTCTGGTCCCCTTTTCATCCTTGTTCCCAGTAGGAAAGAGCAGCGCGCCAAAGAGGAGAAGAGCTTGAAGGTGTGTATGTGGGTTCATTTGCAATGCTTTCATTGAGATTGATGCATATAGTATATATGGTGCTGCAAAACCCAAAATGAAACGCAGCCTTTTGTTTCAGTTACTTCCTTGAGATGCTAGAACGGTTTTACCATGTGAATTAGAGAGAGACATTTAATATATTTTGAATGTTTGGCCTATTAGGTGCAATTTCCTCACATTTTACATTGCAACAAACCAGTCTGCAAATCATTTGGGAATACCTCAGATTTCACAACATAATCAATGTCCACTGATTTTGCCATAATGTTGTGCTTCTGCGGCTGAAACAGTCATCGGCATTGATAAACAAAGGAAATGATGGTTTGCTGTGTAAAGCAAAATGTTCCCCGAGGACTGTTTTACAGCAAAAGGACCTCTTTTTTTTTACAAGAGCAAACCTGCAGTGTAGCTGAGTAAAAAATTAAGTATAAAAAGAAGAAAAAATTTCAAGTCCTCAAACTCAAAATCCGACATAATTTATCCAGCTCTTTCTAGTTCCCGCTATCAGCTTCGGGGTCAGAGGGCAGCTGTGTATTTCCATACTTTCAAGAATATGGGAAAGCAATTTTCAAATTTACAACACACTTATGACCACTTCGAATTTAAAAACTATCAAATTCACAATATCATCATATTGTCAATATCTTCATGGCATTGGCGCTTCTTGTCCTCTAGGTTTGGTTTACAATAGCAACTCATGAATTTGATGCTTAGTCAGTTGAAAATGACCCTACACTACTGTTGTCAGACGCCCCCTGAATGTACCAGCAGGAGGGCTTTCAGTTTCGTTCAAATCACTCCGCCTCCTCTGAGTTCTCAAAAGACATTGCAGCTTCTTGAGAGAAACTAAAGACATCTGTCTTATGGTGATGGAATACTGGTTTGAAGTCTCTGAAAGTTAATTTTCATATTGTACTGTGGAATGAATGAAATCCAGTGGCCTGATTAAAAGGTAGGAAAATGATATTGGAGTTATAAATAGGACTGCTTGCTCTTGGAAAATATTAGCAGAGACTTTAAGTATATACGTTTAGTAGATTAGTGGTGTAAAATCACTGGTATGGTCCTTTTTTAAATATCAGGTCTGCATGACACATGCCAGTTGACTCCTGAGCGGAATGGATGCTTTTCCCAGACAGTTATCTTATGTCTCAACACTGTATTTTTCAGTCCTTATTGTATTTGCTATGAAGAGAGTTTGTGTTTTTGATGTGACTGTTGCAGGCACTGAAGTGGAACTTCTCCTCACCCCGCGATGAATACATTGAGCAGCTGAAGACTCAAATGGCTCCCTGTGTTGCTAAGTGGCTGCAGGAGGAGCTCTTCCATCCTGACTTCCAGCATCACATCAAAGCCATCAGTGCCATGATTGAGGTGAGAACCTGCCGTGTCGCAGGCGATCAGTGCCACACTTTGATGTAGAAGGGGGCAGGGTGTGAGAGTGATGAGTTGCACTGTTCAGTTGGAGCGCCGGTTGCAGTGGCACTGGCGCCCCAATCCGACCTGACCTGAGGACACACTAAGTGCACAGGGGCCATCTGACTCAGCCTTACCCCCTTGTTAAAGTGTGTGTGTGTACAGATCCATGTGTACTGCACACCACTCCATATGAGACAATCTTGTTTAAAATCAAGCAGATTTTAAAGCACCAATTTGCATGTTGATATTATGTCTTCAATAGACATTTCTGTTGGAATTTGACTCTAATTTGCTGGCTTGCTTGACTCTTTCACAGATTTTACTCAGCACCAGTTATAAGTTCTTAGATTGCTGTAATCTTTAACTGGTCACAGATAGATCAATAAAGGTCATAGGTTGATTAATGCTCCTTTTTTAACATTAAAGAACAGAATACCTAGTTGTATATAATGAATTTGCTCCATTTCTCCTCCCCTCTTCAATTGGTCCAGTGTCTGGAAGCCGAGAAGGACACAATAGTGTCCTGCCTGGACCTGATCCTCAAGTGGTTCACGCTGCGCTTCTTTGACACCAACACCAGCGTGCTGATGAAGGCCCTGGAATTCCTCAAACTCCTCTTCCTCTCCCTCGGCAAGCAGGACTATCATCTTAGCGAGCTGGAGGCCAACTCCTTCATTCCTTATCTCACCCTCAAGGTAGACTGTCCACATTAGCAAGAGGCACTTATTCACTATATGCTAGTTTAGGATTTGTGACAATTATTTATCTTCCTTCATTACTAGATCGTTTGAATTAATCACCCATCGTGGACTTGATTAGTAATCTTGAATCTAATCTCTGAACAGAGTCCAGAACTTGATTTAATTTTTTTTAATTGCCTGCAATTACCATGATTTATCACATAGTGTTTATAAAGGAAGATTTGTGTTCCTAGAATATTTATATTGTGAGCACTGAAAAAAAGTGTTTTGCTGTGATTGATTAGTTCAAGCCAAGTGTGTTCTCTGTATAGTCCTTTGAGACATGCTTTGTGATAAAAGACTGTGCATGAACGTGACAAGTCTTTGTCTGGTAGCTACTTGCTAGCAACAAACACACTGGCAGCTCTATTACATACAGCTGAGGGATTTAAAACATCTGTAGTCAGAAAATTAAAACTGTCTTTATTGCAGTATTGCTGTAAAAATCCACAGGGGTGTGAATGATGAGTTGCACTATCAGTCGGGTAACTGTTTGCAGTGGCACAGTGACCCTGTCCAGACTCCTTATGGTGACAGTCAAAGTGCACAGGGGCCATCTGACTCACCCCTCATGTGACCCCTAACTTTCCAGGGATGTTTTGTCATTCCCTTAACCTCCTATTATTTTCTGTTTTGTCTTCCCCCATTTCTTGTCTGGAACTCAAGATGGGAGAGTCCAAGGATGTGGTGAGGAAGGACGTACGAGCCATAATGGCCATGCTGCGCAGAATTTACCCAGCTAGCAAAATCTTTCCCTTCATCATGGAGGGAGCCAAGTCGAAGAACTCCAAACAAAGAGCTGGTGAGAACAGAGGACATGATTTATTCAACATTTCTGTTCAACAAGGAACACTAACTTAAAGCATTGTCCTAGTGAGGCAAGGAGAGGGAGAGCAAGGGTGACCTGCCTTGCACCTTAAAGGAATACTCCGTTTTGGGCAAAATACCTTTTGACCAACTTACCCAGACTTTAAAACGAACTGTATAAAAAGAACTGTAACCGTTGAACACTTATATCCTTCTGTCTGTGTTCAGCGGTTATAGTTCTTACCATCTAGCTTGTCCTAAATCAACTGTTGATTTAAAGAAAATAAAATAATATTTAAAAAATCTAAGACGTGTATTTCAAATACACATGATACATTGTGTAAATAAGACAGCTTTTGATTGTAAGGTTTATTTTTACACTTTGTTGGTTTGGTTAGTGACTCCTGTAGACTTCAAGTCTTTATGCTAAGCTAACATAAAATGCTACTCATAGGAACCGAACCAGTGGATATACAGAGGTGAAAATGGTATGGAACATCTTGTCTCAGTCTGGGTAAATCTGAAAAACGGTATTTTGCCCAAAAGGTTGCAGTATTCCTTTACAGTATTGCTGGGAAAGCATATCTTTTTCACTTCCTACATTATCCACACCAGTGTTGAAATTCAAGCTGACAATCTTGTAGTCACACGCCCACTTCTCTAATCTTTTAAGCTCTTTTCACTGCCTGAAATAAATTGTTTCTATTGTTCCATCCTGACATTTTCTGTTCTCTTGCCCAGAGTGTCTGGAGGAGCTAGGCTGTCTCATTGCGCTGTGCGGCCTGTTAGTCTGCCAGCCAACGCCAGCTAAAGCGCTCAAGGAGATTGCTGTGCACATTGGCGACAGAGACACATCGGTTCGCAACGCAGCGCTCAATACTATGGTGGTGGTTTACAACGTGTGTGGAGACCAGCTCTACAAACTGATTGGCAATGTATGCAACCATCTTAATACTTACTGCAAATGGTGTGTTTCTGTTATCAAACACTCTTGAAAAACACCGTAATCTGGTACGAAATCCGTATTAAAGCAAGTAGTGTAGGTTGGTGCCTTAATGCCTCTTTTAAAGTTCAAGTTTGTATTTATTTACAGCCCAAAATCACTGTACACAGTCTCAAAGGGCTTTACAGGCCCACAGTTTATAAGAAACAGAATAGGACGACACCCCCTGACTTAACCCTCATATCGGGCAAGAAAAAGAGAGGGGGCCCCTTCCTGGCCAGCCAGGAGTGCAACAGGTGCCGACCAAGTGGGCACCTGTTTTTAAAATAAAAAAAAAAAAAAAAAAAAAAAAAAA